>BSSO01002462.1:0-19284 GCA_030267885.1 Mesembryanthemum crystallinum | reverse complement strand
AAACAAAAAAAAAAAAAAAACATTCTTTTCATTCCACATATTACTCTACAGACTATACTCCCTCTGACTCAATATCTCCTATGCAATTACTTTTTGGACCAAAATTTAAAAAAGTGTTGAGATGTCTAAAATGTCCTTACTTTTGTGTTTGTTGAGAATGTTGAAGGAAATTGAGAGTCCAAAAAGTGTTATGGCAAACTTGTAATTTTTGTGCAAAAGTCAGTCCAAAAAAGAAAATGCCTAGAAGATTTTAAGTCGTACCAAAATAAAAAATGCCTAGAAGATATTGAGTCGGAGGGAGTATTTTTTATTTAATTTAGTTCAACGTAATTCCTTAAAATGAATAGTGGCAAATGCTAAATTTCCTTTATCTTAATTTTAGTTCAATTCATATCATTTACGAACTTAATATAACTTTTATTCCAATATATATTTACAATAATTTGTTTGTGATGGGAATATTACAAGACATACTTTCAATAAGCATCAATATTCAAGGAATTTTTCTTATGAATTAAAGAGGGCCGAGGTCAAGCAGAAAACCAATTCAGTTTAGTTTAATTCAATCCTTATAGATGCAAATCAATCTAGTTCTATTTTATCTATTTTAGTTCAGTACATTTTGTCCATGTTTTTTTTTTTTTTTTTTTTTGGTGAGGATGAGGGGTCAGGGTCCCAAAAGATAATTACAAAAATTAGCAACGCCTAGGTCTGAACTCGAATAACTAGTATTAGTGTATTACATTATTGATAATCACCAATTGCGCTATAATGTATAGTGCATTGTGTTTATCAGCAAGGTTGATAATCTGGAAGGCATAGACAATACCCCCTTATGCAAATCAGCCTAAATGAGCAATTCATTGTTATGTACTTAGATTCAGAATGACTTGGGTTCGTTTCATTTCGTTATTTCCATAATAATAATAATAATAATAATTATTATTATACAATATATTTTTTGGTTGATTATGATGATCCGTTTGCTATGACTCAACAATTTATATTTTATCATATATTATTTCCATCCATTTTCTAATTAGTTATGTTCAGTTCAATTCAATTACGCAACTTACTATTTCTCTCATATTTTACTATTCTTTTAACTTAATTCAATTAAGAATTAAGTTGTAGATATTTATTTTATTTTATTTCTATCAAAAGTTGCAGATATTATACCACAATGTAATTTGGAAACAATACCAAATGTTCTTTGTATTTTCATTAACTTCAATAATAATTGCATAAGTTATGGTTTTCTCAACTAAATTAATATTAATGTGCTTTAAACATAATTAATTGGTTAGGCTTGAATTTTTATTTATTCTTTCAAACCTTTTTGCTACACCTTTTTATCAAGTCTAATAACTATTTCATGAGTTACAATTCCCCCAATTTAATGGATATTAATGTCCTTTTAATATTTATTATTATTTTTGTTTTTATTATGTTATTTTAATTTTAATCTCATTCCAAATCTTTATATGGCCTTGAGTAAGGTTTAAAATTTAGTTTAATAGTAATTTATTATCCAATAAGATAAGATTGTAACACATGGATGTACAATATTCATTTGCATTCAACTTTTGAAAATATATAACATAATTTCCAATTAAATTTCATTGGATCAATATCTTCTTTTTTTTCGATATATTATCTCACAAAAAAGAAAACATACACTAACTCGAGAATTTTTTATGAGCTTCAAAGAAAAAAAAAGGTATTTAATAATAAACTCACACACACATATATATATAACTCATAAATCAATTGCAAATTAACTACAGCATTTATAAAAATGAGTAAGAAGGTTTGGTGAGTAATACTTACTAAGTCATAATTATTATGCACTGCTGAAACATTTTATAATTAACATGAATGCTGAAAATCATTATCATAGTGTAAATCAATATAAAAATAATAGATGAATCCCAATTTGATCCATAGCCATTAACCATTTGAATTCCTACTTGATAGCACGGGGTGGAGTCTTTATATACCCGAAAATATAATTACATAACAGTGTAAACAGTAAGGAGTTTAAATATGATTTAGCCATACCGAATTACCTGATGATACTAACAACAATAATAGTATGAAAAAGTTCATTTTGGTTACTTGACGTTAGGTATAATTGCAATTTGGGTACCTGTCTTTTCAATATTCTCATTTTGGGTCAATTCACTAACGGCGTTAAAAATTCCGTTAACATATTGATGTGTCATCAAGCAAAAAAAAAAAAATTCCCAAAAAGTTAGAAATTTCTCAATAACTACAAATAAACATTTCATAACTTTTGAGATTTTTTTGATAAGTTTTAGAAAATTTTCAAGAATATTTTGCTTCATGATATCAGTATTTTAACGAAGTTTTTAACGCTGTTAGTGAAATGACCCAAAATGAGACAACTTTTGAAATTTCAGGTAACTAAAATGAGAATATTAAAAAGACGGGTACCCAAATTACAATTAGGCTTAATGCAGGTAGCCAAAATGAAAAATTTCCATAATAGTATTTGTAATGCCAATACCAATTAGTGTTCCTTGCACCAACACTCCACATATGCTTTCCATCATTATTCCTATTTATATCACCATTTCGCCACCCATTACACTACTTATTGCTGATGTTTCCATAGAAACATTGACTTTGGAGGGACGTGAATATTTTAACCGTAGTATAAGAAATTGAGTTTAGCTTTGTTTTTTTCTTTTTTAATTGAGAAATTGAGTGTAGTTGGTAATAAGACTTTGTAAGGAACACAATCAAAATGAGGTTCAAAAAGATATGGTTAGACCAAGTTTGATTCATGAGTCAAATGTGCCATACATGAGTAGTAAGTCTAAAATGAAAATGGTATCTTTGTGGAATGGTTTGCACATATGAATTAGAAAAAAAATGAAAATAAATATATAAACTAAAGGGGAACTACTCCATCAATCATTCAAATAGAGAATTATTGAGGACATTAAACGGAATTAAAATGTAGATAATAAATATCACAATAAATTCTACAGTTATAGGGGCAATCAATCAATTATATATTATACACAGAAAATTAAAAGCTAATGTAATCGAGTACGAGAAAATAAACAGAAAACTAATTAAATTATATTAGGGATTCGGAGAGATCCTTAGGTGGCATGCTTGGTACACGTCATCATCCAGGTAAGCACCACACATGACAAGCTAGGGTTGAATGGACCTTCTTTAAATCTAATTATTATATAGATATAGATTATATAGATTCGGATATTTACTGACCACATTGTCCCTTCCTTGTTTGCATTGGATATTTATTTACTGTCCTATAAAAGCCAAAATTGGTGGTGAAATGACAATTTAATCCTTTTAAGGACTGTGATCAGAACTTATATTGAGAGTGTTATGGTAAATTAGGGCATCGCAATGGCCATAACTAGCTTATTATGGGAATGTTTCAGTTGGAGAAAGTAAATGAGAATTACAAATGGGTTTGATGAGTCATAAATGACATTTTTGGGCAGGTTAGGTTGGAGATCAATGTTTTTGTATGTAATGAACTAATTTTTCTAAAATATTGTAAGACAACGTGCCTTGCGCAATTTTAATAGTATCTGATTTAATGATAGGTCGTATTTGTAATAATATCTTATTATATTATTTCAATGATGGGCAGTATTAGTCACTAACAACTACAAAAAAAAGATAGTAATACTACGTAGTTTCACCCTAAATAATAGTACATATTAGGACCGGCTTTGAGGAGGGCAGTCAGGGCCCAACGCTAGAAGGGCCCAAATATAGGAAAAATTATGCGCTTAAATTTATTAAAGTTATAATTTATTGTTAGTATGTGTTTGGCGTGCCTAGTTTTATTTGTAGGGTTGAGTGTTACCGTGTTCTAATTTGTTTTTCTTTACTCTTTCTTTTACGATTTTACTTTTTCTCAGTAAATTTATTATAATTATATTATATTATATTATAATATATTATATTATAAACACACTAAATTGTACACGTTAGCAAAATATTGGTTTGTAGAGACCTTTTATCTATTTTTCGCCTTATGATCTATAATATAATAAGGTCGGCCCTATACATACCATATTTGTTTTGTATACTTGTGTAATCATATATTTTTCTATTTTTTGGCCCAAAAACTACCCATTACTGGAAAAATACGACCAGATATTATTACAAATATGACTGATTATTGAGCCAGATACTACGAAATTTGTGCAAGGCACACTGCATTGCGATATTCTAGCAGTGGTCGTGATAAAGCAGCTACTCAACTCTCTTTTAATTGCTAAAAGAAACTTGTGTAGAAAAAAGACTGTTTTAGTGGAGGTAAGAACTAAAAAAGGGTTAAGATCAAAGTAAAAGAGTAGCAACTATAGGCTAATAACACTGCAATGCCTCTGGACATGTCTTCCCATAAAAGTGATAGGATGGTCTATGCAATTTACCATCTTCATATCAATTATTTTGTCGAGTCAAAACCACCGAATGACTAGATTGGCATTAAATATGGACCCTTGGTGACAAGTTGGTATTAAAAAATGCTACGGCGACAATTGAGTTATAAAAATGTTTTCCGACGACCACAATAACATTAAAAAAACTAAAACAAGTCAAATAAGCCCTTTTTTGCGCCGGAAATGTGACTTTCACTTATTATAATGATTTTTTTAAAATATTATCTATTTTACCATTGATTAACATATATTTTCATATAAAAAAAATCCCCAATTTTGGGTGAAGGGAAATTTCAAATTCCCCAAATTTGGTTGGTCGAAATATAAAGGCAGTTATAGAGCATTTATTATTTTCTTTTAAGTGATTTTCTTTAAATCAAAATACAATTTAATCAGTGTAGAAGTAGAAAGGATAAAAAAAAACCATTATAATAAATCAAAATTCCATCTCCGGCGAAAAAAAGGGCTCACTTGATTTGTTTTATTTTTTTAATGCCATTGTGGTTGACGGAGCACATTTTTATGACCCAAACGTCGTCGGAGAATTTTTTAATACTAGCTTATCACCAAGGGTCCATTATTAATGCCAATTTGGTCATTTAGAGGAGTCAAAACTGATGTAAAGTATTTTATTTTCTTTTAGAGAAGTGATGGCCAAAGGTCTTCTTTTCTTTCATTGTTCTCAAACTGTATTTCCTTTAGTTCACTTTATCAACTTTCTTATCATTTCACATATTACTATTTGGTTAAGTAAATTCAATAACTTAAATTTTTTTCTTTAAATATTACTTTGTACTTTTTATTTAGTTTCCGTTGAAATAAATAGTGGCAAATGCTAAATTCCCTTTATCTTAATATTAGTGTAGTTCATTATCATTTGCGAACTTAAATTTGACTTTTATTTCAATATGTATTTACAATGATGTGTTTGTAGTAAGAATATTTCAAAACATACTTTCAAATGAGCATCAATATTTTCTTGTGAATTATAGACGGTTAATGGTGAAGCAGAAGACTAATTTAGTTCAGTGTAGTTTAATCCTTATAGATGCAAATCAATCCAGTTCAATTTGGTATATTTTAATCCAGTATAGTTTTATCCAGTTCAATTTAGTCTAATTTAATTCAGTACAGTTTTATCCATGTGAAGTTGTAGAGAATGCACCCTAAATCCAGAGTATGGTAATTAATTAGACTCTAATCTACGCCTAGGTTTGATAATCCTTGAGACATAGACAATATTCCCATATGCAAATCAATTTAAATGAGCTTTTTATAGTCATGTACTTATATTCAGAATGACTTAGACTCGGTTCATTTCAATCATTTCCATATTACATTATTTTTTTTTTTTAAAGTTTGCTTTGACTCACCTACTTATATATATTCCCATACATTATACTCATATATTTCCTAATGAGTTATGTTCAGTTCAATTCAATTACGCAACTTACTATTTCTTCCATATTTCACTATTTCTTAAGTTTTAGTTTCAATTTAGCATTATCATTTGAGATCAACATGTTGATCATAATTAACCTAAAGACTGTCTCTGCATTAATAGGGTCTTACAATAATATTTTAGCATGACTTAATCAACCTAAAAACTAGCTCTGTATTAATATGTTCGAAAGACAAGATTTGATAATTGTGACGCACTACCAAAATTGTAACTTGATTTGCTTATCAAAGAGAAAATACTTATAATATGGATAGATAGATTCTTCAATAATGTTAGGGTCTGTTTGGTACGAAAAAATAAACAAATAAGCCAAATCAGACACAAGCGTGCGTGGGTGGAAGTGGAGGAAAAGAACAAGGCTAGCTCCAAAGTGGATCTAGTGCACTAGAATTTGCCAGCTATGCAGCCATGTGATTTTGCTGCTACATCAACATATCAACTAGTACTACACTAGTCTATAATATCAACAAGTACCCAACTACCAAGTGATGTTAGAATGGATCATGAAGGATAGTGACACCAAGAATATATTTATTAAACTTTGTTTATTTCGTCGTACTTATTGATACTAAATTCAATTCAATTCAATTCTATAATTTATCTTTTTTTCTCCTGCATATTATCATTAATTCAGTTCTCAGTCAATTTAAAGTCATTCAACTACATTGAACAAAGTTATAGTAGTAGTTATAGTAGTAACTAGACCCGCTAGTTAAGTTATAGTAGTCTCACGTCGTCCATGCAAACCATAAGCAATGCTCATGCAGAGTGACGAATATTTTAGAATGGATCAGTTTTAAGTGGATATTAATTAGATGTGTTTGGATGGAAAAAAGAGGATATTACATTATAAGAAACAAAATGTTATTGTTAAAAAGGGCTCAAAGTTATCATAAACCTCGCTCTGTGCTTGTCTTAGAGGAGTTATGGAAAAAATAAAATGTAAAATAATTATACATTCTGTTAAAATTGCACATGTAAAATAGAGATTAGAGGAGTGGATATTAATACCTACCAAGTTTAAACCTCTATATTTTATTCTATGCTTAATATTAGTTCACACCTGTTTAAGAGATTGATCCTTGTTGTGAGTTAGTATAAGGATTACATACCATGACAATAATGATAAGCTTGGTCCTTTAAAAGATACCTAATTTTGAGTTTTCAACTCTCAAAAGGGGAGAGGAAGTCCCATAACAATTGGTGAGCTTCGTGCTATGTGTTACTAATAATCCAAATTCGAATTCAAATATGAATCGATTGTATTTAGCTTTAATGTAATTTGAGTTCAAACCCATCTCTCGAAAGAGGTGAGAAACAAACGTATATTGTGCATAATTGATTGTTGTATACTACTGTATTATGTGGTTCTAGTAATCTAGATTCAAATTAACCTTTGAGCTTATGAGCTAATCAGTGAGTTAACTCGGACTTAAATAGGGCAATTCAAATCAAAGGTGGTCAAAGGACATTATGGTGACGTTTTTTTTTTTTTTTTTTTCAGATGGGGGACCTTCCTCTTTGCCACCGTTTTCATTAGCCCATCCTCACTTTGCAGAGTACAGGCCCACACAAAGGCCCAGTTACATGGGCTTTTGTGCTCCCCTAAATTTACTCCTACAAGAGAGTGGGCTTTACTGTTTACTCTAATTCTGCAGGTATTTTGAGTCTTTTCACTCATCAAGTGTTATCCAAGTCAGTGTATGTAGTGGTCCTTTTTCTTTCATTCCAATACCAATACAACTGAAGTGTTCTTGTACACTAACAATGGAGTACTACCTCCGTTTTTAAATGAAAGTGATAGAGTACTTGATTTTTTGAGTCGTTTTTGACTCAAGGCTACACTTCATATTTGAAAATACACTAATTAAGATGAATCAAAAATTTATATTTTACTTTATATATTATTATACTTTTTCACAAAATAATAAACTTTGACCTCCAAAATCAAGTTGCTCAACTGTTTAAGCGATAGATGGAGTATTATAAAAGGGTGCACAACCTACATTAAGATATATCAATTCTAAATCAATGGGTAATGATAGTAGTAAATAAGCAATGGGACAACTAATTACATTGACGCTAAAAGGATCATTGTGAATTTGTGAGCAAGTTGTCATATACTGTACTTATCTAGAACTTGATTCTTCCGAAATGGAGGATTTCTTATCCTTGGAGCCCAAATCATCCAGAATATTTTCCCTACTATTTAAAAATAAATTATTCGATGCAATTTGTTTCTTTATTCAAAGTCTGAATTAACTTTTATTCTTTACTCTGAACAAAATTAAATTGCACGTGCCCATTTTTATTTTTTATTATTATAGAATTTGATTCCGTATATGACTTATCTTAACCAATTAAATATCATCAGGTATAACAATTTATGTCATTTCTAACTATTTCAATTTGATTCTTTTTTCAATAATAATTATATATATTTAGTTTGTAGAAGATACTAAAAGATTGACAAAAATTTTGTTTGTTATTTGGAAAATGGTTAAGTGTTTCTAATAGAGTACCCAAGACTACAACTCCATGAATGATTCTATACCCAACAATTATACTCCATTTTTAAACGTTTACAAATCATTTGGGCAAGAAAATTAAGACAATAAAAAGAGGGGGGATCTATTTCCAATAATGCCTCTAGTGGTTTTAACAAATTTAAAATGAGACAGTTTTAATTAAAAAAATATAAGGATATGTTTATGGTGAGAGAGAGAAATAAAAGGGAACAAAAAATGAGTTTAATTTGTTAAGTTGATTTGATAGTTGAATTTTTTTTATTGTTTTACAGTAAATAGTGGAGGGGTATTATGGAGAGGAGTGTGTGTAAAATTTGGTTTGTAAACATTTGAGAAATACTTATTTTTTGGTGGTTTGTAAACATTTGAAAAGTACGGAGGAAGTATTAGTTTTGCAGGTATACTTGTATTTGAACAATGTTCCCAATTATTGGAACATGCCTTGATTCTTGGCAATGACACTTTTAGGGCCTATTCAGCAAACTTATCTGTCGTAATATATGTTAGTTGTTGTAGTTGTTTTTATTAGCCATTAATTGTTTCGGTAGCGTTCTTTGGTACATGTTGTTAGTATTTAATGGTTTAAAAATGAATGTCCGGTAACATTAATCATTGAGATTAGCAGACAACGTGTTAAATAAAGTAAACAATTATTCTAACCACTAATTGATATCCAAAAGCTACTCTACGTAGTTTTTCAGAAACACTACCCTAAAATTGGAATAGTAGCTGTTGGACGTAGCCAAATCACTTCTACTCTAAACTCTATTATATCGAACACATGCTCAGTTCAAAGATTCGGTGCTACTACTTTAAGTGAGGCCCATGAATTCCTATGCTCAATCGTGATTGCTTATATAAATAGGGGAGAAGTGAAGCCATAATTCTCCAAATCATCACAATTTGTCCATCTTTCCACATTATCTACAAAGACATATACGTCAACTGCAGAGATGGCTTGTGGACCAGTGGTGGATCAAAGATACTTGAAAGATTTAGAGGGTGCTCGTAGAGACCTTGCCTCTATCATCCAGAGGAAGAATGCCGCCCCCGTCTTGCTTCGCTTGGCGTAATCTTCTCTCTCCCTCTTTCCTTCCTCCTTTCCATATCCTTGTTTATTTTCTCGTTAGCATTCTAGATCAGTTCACTTCAATTCGATTCAGCATATTCGATTTTTAGTTTACTTCTATTATTTGTTGAACTAAAGCCAGCCAACCTTAAAGTAATAAACTCAGCAAGTCAATTTAATTGTTAACCACTAGGTCAAATTTTCATTGGATAGTAAACTTTTTATAGTCTAACAGTACGTGTTTCGGACCGATGAACTTGCATATACCAATACCAGCTTGTATATACCAGGGAAAGTCTCTTCTTTGTGAAGCAAAGCACATATGTGTTTTTGGGAAACAGTCATTCCCTTTCATAAAATAAGTCACCCATTTCCTGATAATAAGTTACCCCTGTTTTAATTGAATTAATCCAATCCATATTTGATGGGTGTGACTGCAGGTTTCATGATGCAGCTAATTACAATGTAACGAACAACACAGGTGGTGTGAATGGTTCAGTTAGGCTTAGGCAAGAGTTGAGTCAGCCCCCTAACAAGGGTATCGAAGACGGTGTTAAATTTTGTGGTAAGCTACACAAATACTACTACACTAATATTTCCCTCCACTTAGTTGTTCTCTTTCATTTGTTATTAATAGTTTCTGGTTTTCATATAATTTACTTGGAATTTACCTTAACATGATAAGCTTTTCTAACAAATTTTGGATTTTATTTTCGTGACAGAGGAAGTGAAGAAGAAGCACCCCAGGGTTACTTATGCTGATATTATTCAGGTTAATCACTTCACTTCACCTTGAGTTTTACAGTTATACAAAGTTTTTTTGGTGTCAATTCTAAAATACCTATATTTAATTTTTATGTCTGTTCTTTTCTCTCAGCTTGCTGGTGTTCTTGCAGTTGAACTCTCAGGCGGTCCCTGCATCGACTTTGTTCCTGGTAGAATGGTATGTGCTACTGCTAATTAACTTGCTATTTGAATACAAACATAAGCATAATATCACTGTATCACATAATATAAACAGTGTATGATTTTGGGGCAGTAGTTACTTATACAATATAATTTGAACATGCGACTTCTAATTCGAATAAATTTTAAGGGGATAACAAATTTCTTTTAATTTGGATATTCCAAATCCTATTCTTCCAACAGCAGAATTAGTTATCACGATTTGCTGTTGTCTTTTACAGGATACCAATGTTGCTGACAAACTCAATATTCCTAATCCCAGAGGAGGTGATAATAGTCATTTCTTTACAAAACAGATTATTTACATAGTTTCTCCGAAATTGTGAAAATGAAACTATCATTATGATTCAAGCTCATAACATATAGATAAATAAAATAGACGAAGTAAAGTATATTCACATGATGTTTATGATTTCAGGTGCTGATCATCTGAGAAGAACATTTTACCAGATGGGTCTTTCTGACAAGGACATTGTGGTACTATCAGGGGCACACACATTGGTAAGCCATTCACAAAATCGTAAGTTGAGTGCCTATATCGTATCTTTGGCCTGTATTCGATCATGACCTTGTTATTACAGGGTAGAGCCCGTAAGGAAAATTCAGGCTTTAATGGTCCTTTTACCAGGAATACTCTCAAGTTCGACAATTCCTACTTTGTGTAAGATCCTTGATTGGTGGACAATACTACATTTAGTCATATATGTAGTAGTAGTATTTGTTTTGTTGTGCAATTCATAATATGATGGCTAAGATTTACCTAATTTCGCTTTGTGACCAGAGAGCTGATGAGAGGTGAAACTCCGGGCTTGGTAAAGTTTCCCACTGATAAGGCTCTCGTGCAAGACCCTGTGTTCCGTCCCTTGGTCGAGCTCTATGCTAGGGTATGTAAAGTTAACTTCTTCAATCATATTGAAATCAATCATCTGATTTTGGATTTATGCATATGATTATCTTTAATTTGGCTGATTAAAGGATAATCTTGATGTGCAGCATGAAGGAGCATTTTTCAGAGATTATGCTGAGTCACACAAGAAGTTGTCAGAGCTGGGATTCACTCCATCCTACATGTTTGGAGATGGATGTGAGACTGAAGCTGAAACTGATTGTTGTGAAACTCAAAACTACAACAACTACTGTTGCACAGATGTCTACTAGAAGAAGGCCAGGGCTGTGCATTTTACTGTGGTGATCTTCGAGTTTATATTACTTGGGGCTTGTCAAAAATTCCTAAGAAGTCTTACCTAATATTGCTTGCTGCTAGTAATGAGTTCTTGCTAAAATTGGTGGTGCCAACCAAATTAAACCCCAAAATGAAATAAAGGTCCACCATATTTATTCAAGAAAGTGAGTGTGGATCGTCATTGTCCTTGTTTTTTCTGGTCTTTTTTCTGTCCTACTGTTGTGTTTTGACAATATGATGGATAAATAAAGTACTGCTGTATTATGTGTGCAAAAATACAGTTATTGGTGTTTTATTTTTTGTTTTGGGGCATGTAAAAGGATCGGACCAATTGAATTCAAAATTTTAAACTCATAGTTGAAGGACTTGTGATACTACCATGTATGTACAAGTGTAATGATTGTAAAATTGTTGGTGAAAAATAAAGAAGGGAGATGCACTTGCCAATGCAAATTGTCTAATTCTGTATAATTGTTCATTAATATGTTGTTGAAGTGAGTGGTTTGGTATCCTCATTCTATAGATGGAGATCGTGCTTGCAGTAAGCACTTGATTCTTTCATGCGCCAACTTAGTATGAACATAATTTGTCTTTTAACTATAGGTTCGAAAAGGAAAAAGAAAAGAAAAAATATCTCAAATCTTTAATGTATTTCTATCAGAAAATTATCAAGTTAAGATCAACAATCTCACAGGCTATGTTACAATGCACCACCGGTTTGACATAGCTAATGGGCCTTTTTTTTTTTTTTAACTAGCAATCTAACATTATTAACCCAACAATGACCCGAAATCTGAACATATTCGACCCAATATAACCCGACTTCCAAACTTACCCGAAATTTTTGAGTTAATCTTAACTCAAATAACCCGATCCAAGTTGAGCCAAAACCTAACAACAATATAAACCGTTTTGATCCAACTAAACCACAATCCGACTCAAGAATCATTTTGTGTAACCCACAAATCACAATAACCCGAACCCGATTTAACCCGTAATCAATAGGACCAGAATCATAACCAACACGACCCACCGTTTGCCACCTCTACCAACAAGTACATTGTACAACCCCCGGTCCAAAACATCAGGGAGGTATCTCCGAATTTCCGTTAGATGTGAAAATTTGCAGGGATTAGGGACTTGGACTTTGTCCCACGGCCTGGTCCGCGATGGACTTGGCCTGATGGGTCCCGACTTTTACTCACAAGCCCCACAGGCCTCGACCCCATGTCCTAACCCCGCGAGTTGAAATTAAACCCATGTCCCCTGTTTGAAATGCGACCGAGGGCCACACTGGACCAATAATATTACTAATAAATTCACAAAAATAACACCAACTGTTACTGAGTTGCCATTTTGATCATAAAATTTACTTGGTTGCATCTTTAACACGAATTTAATTTTTTCATCGATTAAATGACATAAGTATTACCGACGGTGAGAAGTTTCCGCCCAAAAGATGACAAGGGAAAAAAATCCACAACAGTAAAAATAAGACAAATCAGTCTAACTAACTCTGGCATTTCAACATTTGGCTGGAACTTATCACCGCCGGTGGTACGTACTTGTGTAATTTAATTGATGGAAGAATTAAATTTGTGTTAAAAATGCAACCGAGTAAAGTTTGTGATGAAAACCGCAACTCATTAAAAGTTGCTGTTATTTTTGCCAATTTTTTCTAATAATAGTTATAATTATTAGAAAACCCCCTATTATACACCATTATTTGCCAAAACTCCCCTATTATAATTTTTGTGGTTAGAAACTCCCTTATATAATACTTCCTCTCTGATAGGACCCCCAAACCATCGTTATTGAGGAGTTTTTGGCCCAAAAAATGCTTAAAATGACCAAAATGCCCTCATATATATTGAGATTTGGAGATGCAATTAAAGGGATTAAAGATTGAAAAAAGCAATTTGTTGGATGAAATGAGTGATTGAGGGGGAAAGTTAAAGAGTTAGAAGCTCATTGAAACTACAATGCAAAAAATGTGAGGGCATTTTGTCATCTCAGGATTATTTAGGTCAGAAATATATTGAATTGGGTGGTTTGGGGGTTCAAGTTGGGCATAAGTATCATATAAGGGAGTTTATAACCACAAAAATTATAATAAGAGATTTTTAATGTAGAGTGGTATATAATAGGAGTTTCTCAATTATTATAACTATTACTTTATTTTTGAGTGCAAATGGGAGTCGTTCTAATTATTTAAATATCAAAGAGTGTAAAGATGAAGATAAATTGCCTTATTATAGTACTACTAGTATTTTAAAGACTCATTCCAATCTAACCACGTTCCATTTATGAGAAGATCCATTGAACTTGTACCTCCTTTGTTTGAAGGCACATTGAACATGTACCTAAAAAGAGGGGATTTTAACATATATAAAATCAATAAAATAATAGGCCAATTCACGGTTCTTATCCAAGGAGCTCAAAATCATCCAGAATATTATCTTGAAAAAATTTCAGGACCATGATTTCAAACACTAGTGTGCATGTATATATTAATTGTTTTGTTTTGGNTTTTTTTTTTTGAGGCTGGATATATTTTTTTTGGTGTCTTCCTTCCTCTTTGAGCGTGGCTAAAGGGCACCTCCTAACGCAGGAACTCGAGTATTGCACGAATAAATTCGTGTAGGCTGGATATATCAATTTTTAGTGAGAAGAAAAAATAGGATCTGGATTATTATGGGTTTATATTATTATTATTATAAAAAGAGGGAGAAGAATGAAAAAATACTAAAAAAAATTGGTGTACTCATACAAAGTTTCTCACTAGTTACCAAGATTTAATATATAAGGAGCAACTCATAGGCTTAATGATGCTATATATAACACACTTTTAAATTACCAAATACCAAGGTGTTTCACTGAAAATTTTGCTATTATTTTATTTATTTAATTTTCTTGTTAAATGTTTAATATTCTAAAGGATTTTATTCTTTATAAAAAGACAAAATGAATTTGAGATTCTGATTTTCAAGTGGCTCATACTTTTTATAGAATTTGATTCTGTTGTTACAATGTACACATAATACCACTCAAAAATTTAGCTATCAGCTAATTGTACCAAAGACCTTTGCATAAAAAAAAATAAAAAAATACATCATTTGATCAAATCAACTTACATAAGCTAATAAAATTAGCCCTTTTTGTCTCATCTAAAAAAAAAAAAGATCATTTGTAAGTATTTTGCATTTGATTATTTTCTAATTTTAGGATTGATTTTTAATAAAATATCTCTTGAATGTAGATTATATTTGCATATATATGAGCTTTTTATCCTCTAAGAGTAAAAAGAAAAAAAAAAAACACTATTGATCTACCCTTGGGAGGGATAGACTCTTGTTTTTCTTATTATACGAAGCTTTGTTCACTTCATCAGTACCATTAATCCATTACGCATTCAATTTAATTTCAAGTCTAATTCAATTGAACACTGTTTAGTCAAATCAATTGAACAACAATTAAGATTGTCCATCCCACTCTACGCACCATATTCACATCCCACTAAATCACAATATCATTTACGCATTTGTCATATATGCCATTATACCCATAGAAGAATATAAAAAGCTTAACATAATGACAAAATATATAAAGGAGTAAGACACGATATACACATATACTTGATAGAGCGTAGAACTTTACTGGCACTAATCAGTGATCACTATTCCTTTTTTGGCCCATTTTTCCATACATTGTTATTTATTTATTTATTTATGTGGAGGCAGGGTAATTTGACCTCATGCATGGATGCTTTTTGCTCTTGAAGAAAATTGATACTCTACGAGAAACTTTTTCCTTAAAGAAAGAAAATGATATCCACTTTAGGATGTCCAAGAATTGGATGCGGCCGGCTTCAACTGAGCACACGACATACTTTGTAATATCAAATGTTATATAAGTAGCAGAGAAGTTGAGCCATATTTCTTCAAAGTAATTAATCCAATCTCTTGATCAGTTTTGTTTCTGAGAGTTTGAATTATATTATTCGCAACAATGGTGGATCAACAGTACATGGAAGCCATCGAGGGAGCTCGTAGAGACCTTGTTGCTCTTGTTCAGTCCAAGAATTGTGCTCCTATCTTCCTTCGCTTGGCGTAAGTATCACCGTCCCTCCTCCTATTTTCATGCGTAAATTCTTGTATACAGATGTCTAACCGGTTCGTGTATCTCACTTCTAGCTAATTAAACTATTTAAATACTTATGTAAAGATTTCAAGAAACATGTACTGTACAACTATTAAATTACTTTATGTGACCCCTGGCCTAAAATGTTTTATGTAATCCTTGAATTAAATTTCTCACCCTGAAAAATGTTGCCCATATATAAATATTATTCATTATTTTTCATAAATTTACTTAATTATATGAATATTTTTGGGGTCGGTGTATGTGGCAGGTTCCATGATGCAGCTAATTTCAATGCAGCAGACAAGACCGGGGGTGTGAATGGCTCACTTAGGCTTCAAGAAGAGTTGGGCCAGCCCCCTAATGGTGGTATCAAAGTTGGTATCGATCTCATTGGTGAGTAAAACATACTTACAGTAGTATACTCCTATTTAATTTCTTTCTACTACTACTAGCTAGTTTCCTTATAACCTTTTTCTTTCCGTAATAAAAGTAGCATGAGTAGGGTGATAATTATCAAAATAATACACTACTGAATAACATTTATTTCTGAATTATTTTGGTATTTATATATATATATATATATATATATATATATATATATATATATATATATATAAGGGACAAAGACCAATATCGTTCATATATAACAGACTAGGAGAAATCGAATCCAAGATTAAGCATATTAATTCCTTTGCATTTGTCTTGTGGTTACAGAGGAAGTGAAGAAGAAGCACCCCACAGTCTCCTATGCTGATCTTTATCAGGTATATTCCGTAAATTAGTGCGTATAATTTAAATTTTCTGAATTACTGCATATTAATTCCTAGTAGCTAGTCCTATCTCACTTTGTAATAATGGGTTTGCCTCGATCAGCTTGCTGGAGTTGTTGCAGTAGGAGCCTCAGGCGGTCCGGCAATTTTCTTTGTTCCTGGGCGAAAGGTACATACATAGTATGCGCGCATATGTTGCTCTATAAATTTATATCATACATTTAAGTTTGATTATATATTTACCAACAACTAAAATTTGCATTCTCTGGTTCTTCTTCTTAACTTATGTGTATAATTCATTATTATTCCACTGTGCTTTGCAATAATTTCCCCCAATTATTGCTTAATTTCACAGGATACTGATGTTGCTGACACTCTCAATATCCCAAATCCCAATGGAGGTATGTATGTATGCCTTATAATTGTCTCAATCATCATGGTAAAGATAGAACATATATACATATTGTTATGCTATATGAATTACAATGATTGAGAGTTCAAAATGTCCTCAAGAGTCAAGATTGGTACATATGATATGGTTTTAATTTCCATTCGAAAAAAACTCCAATTCCACAAAGCATATATAGTCATTAATGGAAGTGAAATTCGATAATAGAGATCTTATCCAAGATATACTACACTAATACTAATTGAGAATTGAGAATTACTCTGCAAAATGAGTACGTAGTACTGTAGTAGTAGTAGTACTCAAAGTCCATGGTTTCACTTTCAGGGGCTGATCATCTAAGAACCGTATTTCACCAGATGGGCCTTGTTGACAAGGACATTGTGACATTGTCGGGGGCTCACACACTGGTAAGATATAAGCATTCTGTATTTGTGCCTATGTACCACTGCATACAACTACAATGGTAAAACAATACTAGTTGATAGTATTAAATTTTGACAAAATCCACCATTGTTTTGAGCGTTGCAGGGTAGAGCACATAGCAATATTTCAGGCTTTGACGGCCCTTTTACCAGGGAACCCCTCAAGTTTGATAATTCCTACTATGTGTAAGTTCTTTAATACTATAAGAAATAAGTAAACTAATACTCATAAGGTGATAGTTAAGTTTTATGTAATTCATTGTGTGATATGCAGAGAGCTACTGAAAGGTGATACTGAGGGACTTGTCAAATTCCCCACTGACAAGGTTCTTCTACAAGATGATGTTTTCCGTCCCCTTGTTGAGATCTATGCTAAGGTAATGCATGTTTTTTGTGGAATACTTTGCTTTGACGGGTTTCTTGTGTAAAATCCATTCATATTTATGGGTTAATTACAAAATCTACTCTGATTATTGCAATTTTGCTAACAACATATTAAGCCCAAAAGCCTCTTAATTACTTTGTAATTGTAATAATTGGTGGTATATATAATTGCAGCATCAAGATGCATTTTTCAGAGATTATGCTGAATCACACAAGAAGATGTCAGAGCTTGGATTCACTCCAAAGTTTCCAAACCCTACAACTGGAGGTGGATGTCACAGTCACGCTCGTCACTGTTGTTAAGACAATTAGTGTTGCTGAGACTTCTGAAATGGCTAGCTAATGCCTATTACTGTTGTAATAATCACAAATTTACTTGGGGCTGCTGAATTTTACCCCAAGAAATTAAATGTTACTTTATATTTTTACTGCTAAAAATGGGATGATGGCACCAAGAGCTTTATTCCTTATATGAAGCTGGTGCCACCTCAAACTCTAATGTAATAAGGGATCCATTTCATCAGAAAGGTACTACATGGATTGTTACTGTTTCTTAAGGGAAAAGTATGTTATGTATGAGAAATTACAGTTACTACTCCTATTATATAAACTTGTTTAGTAACTCTAGTTTAATATGAATGGACTCGACTGATTCTTATGAAAAATGTATAAAATCAATCTACCATTTTCCTTATTCTCGCTCCACTACTTCAAAATAAATCTCAAAATTTCTACAGAAAAACAATAATAAATTTATAAGATAAAATATTAAATAGATGTGCAATTGTAATGGGAAAACAAAAGTTGGCAACTTGGCATAATTTTATTGCTTTTTTTCTTTTTTTAATAAATTGTTTTGGCATGAATGTACGTACTCATCGTGTTTCTTTAGTAGCCTTACAAATTTGACCTATTAGCTTGCCAATAAATGACCAAAAAGAAAAAATCTCTTGCTTGTATGTCATAAATATATAATGGATGAGGATCCTCTTCATTTCCCATTTCCCTCATTTACGCATTACCCCTCTAGATAATTGACACGTGTACAATCATCTTTTAAAATAAATACAAAGTCATACCATTTTTCACGTGTCAATAGGGGAAATGGGGAAATGGAGAGGATCCTCATCCCTACATAATATAGCACGACGCCAGGGCCGTTCCTGACCGTTATTAGGTCCTAGGACGAAGTAAACAGAAGGACCCCTATGGTGTTTTTTATTTACATGTATGAGTTTTTTAACTACAAATAATGAAGTAAACAGAAAGGCTACTACAGGTTTTTTTTTTTTTTTGTTTTTTTTTTGTATGAAAATTTGAATTACAAATTATTTATTACTCCTGCCATCCTCTTAAAACTTGGACAATTGACTTGCACGGTCTCCAAGGCAACACTTTGACAATTGATATCTACAATTATGTAAATTAAAAACTTATAACAAATTGACATTTTGAAAATACTAATTAAGTAAAAATCATACTTTTGCT
>BSSO01002461.1:0-19285 GCA_030267885.1 Mesembryanthemum crystallinum | reverse complement strand
TCCTCAACCAGGAAAGCGGATATCAGTAGCACCAGCAGCCTGTGTAGGAGGCTGGGGTGTTACACACACACACATATATATATATATAACTTAAAAACTACAAGGAGGAAAAACTTGTTGTCTTACCTGTGTAGCCAGCCTGTGAGCTGGTTCCAGAGATTGGTTTTTATAGAGATTGTTAGAGAAGTAAGATTTCGGGTACTGCAGATGGTGAGTGGTAGTACTACAAATATCATGTAGTTGAATTTCAAATGTTTGAGGCCACAATTTCTGTAAGTAAAACTGATTTTCATTATTTCTTGGTATGTTACTCGTCAAGAGAAGTATGGGTATCATGAGTATTAGTTGGATTTTAAAAATGTATTAGTATGAATGTTAAAAGTATCACCTTAAACAACAAAAGTAAGTATGGGTATCATGAGTATTAGTTGGATTTTAAAAATGTATTAGTATGAATGTTAAAAGTATCACCTTAAACAACAAAAGTATCGATTATTTCAATGTGACAAATAGTATTAGTTTGTATTGCTTGAATATTAGTTCGAATTAGAGTAAGTATTAGTTTAATTATCAAAGGTGTACGTTGAAATTATAAGTAAATCGCAAATTGGGAAAAATATTAGTAATCACATGAGTATTAGTTCGATTATAAGAAGGTATTAGAATAAATATTAAAAGCATTTTTTTTTTTAGAATAAGTATTAGTTTGAATGAGGGAAAGTATTGGTTTGGGAATAATGTTACCTAAAATTGCATAAGTATTAGTTAGAAAGTATTAATTTAAATATTAAAAAGTATTAGTTTTATAGCATTAAGTATCATATTGAATGAGAGAACGTATTAGTTTGGGAAAAAAAGTTAGTTAAAAATCGCATAGGTATTAGTTTGAATAAACGAAAGTATTAGTATGAACATTAAATGTATTAGTTTCATATATAGCAATATCAGAAATTAAAGTAAAAAAAGTATTAGTTTGAACGATGAAAAGTATTAGTTTCAATACTAAAAGAATCAATTATAAAACCAAATGTAACACTTGCAGTGGAAAAAATATTAGTAAACTAAAAAAATCTAGTAAACTAAAAGAATCAATTATAAAACCAAATGTAACACTTGTAATGGGAAAAGTATTAGTTTTAATTAATGATGTAAAATATATTTTTAAATGTGATAAGTAAAATTCAAAAGAGAAGTATTAGATTAGATCATAAAAGTATTAAATGAAAGAAAATATTAGTTTTAAATGAAAGAGATATTAATTACAATGACAAAAGTATACTTTTATGATTAAAGTATCACTTTTCATGAGAGAAAATATCACTATATGAAAAATAGTTTTAGTTATAATGTTAAAAATATCCAGAAATAAAGATAAAAACTAAAAAAAAAAAAAAGGAAAAATAGATGTTGTTCTTAGTAGGTATCGAACCATTTGGGATGGGCAAATATTAGCTGATGTAGGAGATAAAAAAACACGTGGGTCCTATCAAATGATGCTTGTCGGAGGTCTTTCATGTGTACTCCGTCGCTCGCGAGAAGTCCGTCCTTTTGAGATTTTGTGTTTCATTATAATCACATCTGAGGTATTTAATCATTTTTATACAAATTTGATACAATTGAATTTTACATGATTAAACTAAATAGAGAGGGTAGTTTAGGGTATTTTGGTTTCGTCGAGTAATTCTTCGATTACGTTTGGCAATTCCCTATTTATCTGCAAGTTAAATGCCGAGCCAAAAGATGCCATAGGGTATTAATAGGATAGTAATGAGTTACGGATCTATTAAGGCCCAAGGGGATGCCTACTAGGCACCCACTTGGCTCAAAAATCCAACTGGTTTTTATTTTGAAAAAAATAAATAAATTTTTTAAGGCTCTGCCCCAATTCCAAAAGCCCACTTAAACCAGACACGAGAAAAAACAAAAGCCCACTTCAATTCCAAATCTAACAAAACGCTCTCTTCTCTGCTCCCTTCTACTTTCTTCTTCCCCGTTCAAACTCTCAGCCCCCGCTCGCCGCTCGCCGGAGTTGCCGTTGCCCGCTCGCCGCTCGCCGGTCGGTAGACACCGAGACACGGTGGTTGTCTGGTTGCTCTGCTCGCTGTGTAGCTCCCTGCTCGGTCAGACGACTGGACGAGGTATGTATAACTTTTTCCCCTCTTGTAATTTCTGTTTATATGTTTTGATTTATGGTTTGTTGATGTTTAAAATTGATTCCCGAGTTGTTTTGATTGATGTTTTATTTAAATTTGAGTTTGAATGTTTGATTTTTGGTTTAGGTAATTTTAGGTTTTGATATTTTGGGAAAAGAGTCCTTTGAGCTTCACTCTTATAGTACTAATGAACAAACATGTGTGTGGGTCACTGGTCAGGCGGGTGTTTTTAATTTTTTGTGTGGAAGTTTATTATTTGTTGATTGACTCAATTGTTTGGAAAAGTGGGATGTCTTTTTAGCGATTTCTCAATTTATCCATTGTAACATTTTTATTCTTTTATAGCAGCAGATGGATGGAGGGTTTTGATTTTTTGGATTTGTATTATGTGGTGGTTTGATGTGAACATTGCAAAGTGAAGGGAATGTGCTTAGCTATCCAACTACACTTACATTTTGATTGGTGTAGTTAATTAAGTTTGGTCGTAGGTAGAATTACCTTAGTTGTTTTGTATTGAATCTTTACGTTTTTTTTTTATCGGGGAAAAAAAAATTTAGATTATGATATTTAGTTCAAATATAGGGAACCCCCTCTCAGAGTTTTCTTGGTCCGCCACTGATAGTGGTGTTTGGTAACTCATGGGTATTGGATGTGGGCTGGCCTAGTGGTCCTGTGGACCAACCTAAACGATTGTCATTGCAAAAAATTGTCCAAGTTTTTCTTACATATTTGCTACTATGTTTTTCTACTTAAAATTCATTATTGTGTTGGTTAAATCTTTAGTAGTTCTCTAGTGCAGGTGGTTTGAAGAGCTAGCATCATGGATTTTGATGAGTATGAATACTTGGAAAAGACGGTTGAAAATCTTGAGACCCACAAATCAAAGGAAGGTTCTAATGGTGGGGATGAACCAGTAAAATCAGGGGAGAAGGACAGGAGCCACAGTTCTCGTCATAGGGGTGAGGACGATGATGATGTGGATCGAAAATCTAAGCGCTCCAGATCAGGAGATGATCCACGTGATCGTGATCGACGTAGAGAGAAGGTTTCATCCCGCCACCGATCACAATCAAGAGACGTAGAAAGGATTGAGAAAGATGGGGAGAGGCATAAAAGTAGCAGAGAACACAAGGATAGAAATAGAGAAAGAGAGGAGAGGAATGGGAGGGATCGTGATCGAGATAGGGATGGGGACAGAGAGCGAGAACGGGAACGTGATCGTGAAAGGAAAGAACGTGAACGTGAGAAGGAAATTGAGAAAGACAGAGGCGAACGTGATCGTCGTAGCAGGAGTCATTCAGATAGACATCGGGATGACAGGGAAAAAAGTCGAGACAGGGAAGTTAGGGAGAGGAGTCGGGACAGAGAAGTTAGGGAGAGGAGTCGGGACAGAGAAGTTAGGGAGAGGAGTCGGGATAGGGAGTACAGAGAGAAGAGTCGGGACAGAGAGCTACGTGAAAAAGAAAGCAGGTATTCCTTTTCTCTTTCTCTTTTTCCCCCTTTTTGCTCATTGGTCTTTTTAATTTGCTCTTTGTTGGCATGTTGAAATATCCAACTTATATTTTCACTATTGTTAGCAAGTCTGTGATTGGGTACAAATGAGACTTTCTCTAATCATGCCAATAGCTTTCCATCTTACAAGCTCTTCTCCGTATTGTACAGAGGTTTTCCTCTGTACTATGTCAACAAGTGCACTATAGAACCCCTGAAACTGAGCTCAAAATTCTGGACATTTGTCTTGTAGGCCTTAATGCACTCCTTTTGTTTTATTTTATTATGATGCAAGTAATTATTAAAATTTGGTTAACCTCTGTCTCTTGATGCATCTCTTGATGCAGTAAAGCGTACCTCCTAAAGTTTGAGGAATAATATTTAATGATTGGAGTTGTCCCTGTCATGATGCACTTGTCTGTTGGTCAATTCAGTTTGAGTTTATCCACCTTATCATATATTTTCAGCGTACTCTCTGTCTCTCTTACCCTTTCCATTGTCCTGTTGCTGTTTATGAACTTTGGTACTTATCTTGGTGATAGATGTCATTCATCTCACCATGGCTCTTGAACTGGTGCGTCTTTGCCATTTGTTTTTTATCCACTTATTTATCTGCATAATGTGCTATGCCTATGTCTATGTATATGTGCTTTCTTGTGCTTTTGATAGTAAAAAAGTTCTGAGTATTGAAAGCTAGATTCTGGGAACTCGCAGATATGCTAGAGCAATCTTCAGATGGTCATTCTGGCAAATGAGCCAGGCTCTGGAATTCAGGTTATGGGTAATAAATGTTCTTCATAGACTCCTCGGAATTTGTGAGAAGTCTCGCCGTTGGGTTCCTGTATTGGAGGCTATTGGGGGGTGATGCCGTGTAACAATTTCTTATCCTCCACCTCTCAAAACAGTTGCTTAATTACATTTATTGTGTTGCAGACATGCTGGTAAGAGAGTGATGGGCTTTGCTTAGAAGAAGCACTCCGTTTCTGATTCCTCTGGGATTAGCAGTGTTCATTTGGCTACAAGGATGGCCAAAACCATTTCGCCGGAATATTATGTTGTAACCAATTATCTAGTGACGCAATATCAAGCTTTAACATTGTCTAATCACTTAGAATTTCTCCCATGTTATTTACCTATTTAAATGGTTCAAACCAATAATTCCTTGCTCCTTCCTCAGTGTGATTTTGCTGTGGTCAGAGCACTCTGTGATGGTTTACTCACTTAGCTTTACTTATGGGTTAGCCACGTTCTTTTTTTTTTTTTTTTNTCTTTGTTTCCCCTTCAGCTTTTTATGCACCGAAGCACTGCTTCCCCAATAGATGATCAACTTGGTTAATAATTGCCTTTGAGGAGATTTTGGTCTCTTAAATATAGAATGTTGTCTATCAATTTTCAAATTGTCGCCACCGTTAATTCATTGAAAACTAAAATACCTGCATCCCTTGTTCCCTATCAATAATTTTGGCACTTTGTCTCGTTTTTGATGTCCCTACAGGTTGGTTGAGATATTATCTATTCTCTGTATGATATTCAAAGTTTTGCTATTTGTGAAAATTGGCCGTTTTGAATAACTTGCTGCAGTTCGCTGCAGGGATTGGTTCGACTTTTATGCAACTAGTGGAGCAGATTGCTGCTAATTCAAGATTTCTTAATTGCTATAATAGATTTAAACATCCATACTGGTCTGATACTTTGTATTCTATAAACTATCAGATTAGGACTTTCTTTTTGTTTGCAAATGTTGACCCAAAGAAGTGTCTTCTATCTTGGTTTATGTAGTTATTCTTTTCTTATTTAGACTAAGTTTGTTGAGGTTTGATATTGATCTGCAGACGTCCTAAGGAAAAGAAGGAAGAAGGAGCAGAACCGGAGGTTGATCCTGAACGGGATCAAAGGACGGTTTTTGCTTATCAGGTATATTATAGTTCCCAGTACATATTTTTAAAATATTGTTGCTCGACTTTTGGCGGTATCTTCGTCTCTAATTGTTGCTGACTTGGCTCTAATCAATATTACTACTGGCAGCTTCCTCTGAGAGCAGATGAAAGAGATATTTTTGAATTTTTCTCCAGAGTTGGAAAGGTAAGAATTCTATCAGTAATTGTACGAGGTCTTCTGTCCCCTTGAGAGTCATGTCTCTGTATCCCTTTCTAGATTTGAGTCAGCATCTTTATGTAAAATCTAGTTCTAATCAATTTCGAACCTTTACGTTCTTGCTTCATATGTTTTTGATTGGCCTCAAAATGATTATCTATTCATTCTGATGACAATCTGTAGGTACGAGATGTGCGACTCATAATGGATAGAAATTCAAGACGTTCCAAGGGAGTTGGGTAAGCTTTGTTTTTTTTACTTGGCTTCTAATCATGATCAATGGTGGGATCTTCATTGTATTCTATGTTGTGATTGTTCATCTGTAGTCATTGCTACTTCGTCCTTATTGATACAGTTTATATGAATTTATGTGATCTGAGCTGTTGAATTAGTTGTTATTATCTATTTTTTTTTTATATATATCTGTACAAGATCGAGTGTTTGTACACTGAAGCGCGAATTTTATATGATGCTGCTTGACTGTCTGTATTGAGTTCTAAATTCCCTTCAATGTTTTCTTGTCAAATTTGCAGCAATATTCATTTTCAGTCATTCATTTACTGATTCATTTTTGGTATTGAAGCTAATACATTTTGATAGGATACTGCTTTTCTGTTTATCAGATAACTGATAAGAGTAGGATGATTTATTGAATGAATCAAGTTTGGCAACTATTATTCAAGTCTGTAGAGAAACAGCACAATTATTATATATGATTCTTTTGTTTTCATGCCACCTTTTTACAGGTATGTCGAGTTTTATGATGTAATGTCAGTTCCAATGGCTATAGCTCTCTCTGGGCAACCTATTCGTGGTCAACCAGTCATGGTTAAACCCTCTGAAGCCGAGAAAAACCTGGTCCAGTCCACGTCTTCTGCTGCTGCTGGAGCTGGTGGTCTCACAGGTTCAGGGGCAGCAAGGAGACTGTATGTTGGCAATTTAGTTCCTAATATTACAGAAGATCAGCTCCGCGTGGTAAGAAATATAATTCCCACTTCAAAAGTCTTTGTCCCAATAGATACAATATATTTTCCATCTCCATCATATTTATCTTTTTTAAAATTTAAGTGTGGTATTCTGAGTTTTAATGAAATTGTGAGGTATCTCAATGATCCAATAATATCTCAGAGGTGTTGTATATATGTTTTTGGTCATGGAAAATGTGGAACGTAAGTTAGCTACGAATTTGACAACAGAAAAATGATTTTATTGGATCAGATGTAATTTGGAATTTTTAGAAGCTAAAATTCAAGTTAACTTCTTAAATGGATTGAGTGGGTGGGGTCCAAGTTGACTCGTTGAACAGGTCACATTAGGGTCAAAATTTTCAACCCGTTTATTAAACAGGTGGGGTGCAGGTTGAGGAGTTTTCAACCCGTTTATATCAACTCAAACACGAAACGGAACCAACCTGATTTGTTTACCAGCTTGCCAATCAGATGGTGAAAGCACATACAATATTACCAGTAAGATTTGAAAAATCTCTTAGATTTGTTGATGTATTTATGTCAACTGCTGTGGAGGAGGGGGGAGGGTGAAGAGTTTTGAGGAGGAAGGTAGGAAATTAGAAGAGAAGTCAGTGCTGAGAAGAGAAATTGAGGAAAATTGCATACGGCTTAACTAATTGAGACTTGAAATTGTCATAAGCATAATTCTTTGTAAGTACTTAACCTCATTTGTTTAGGTCTTGCTATCTAAGATAGCATTAAATAAATATCTCGGAGTAAGACCTGTGCAAATGGGAAGTGCATGATCTGCTTTTTAATTCTTGCAGGGGAAAGAAAAAAAAGAGTGGAACCTATGTGCCTTCTCGAAACTAGTCTCTAGTTGTGCATGTTTGACCTCATGATAGATCTGTTATCCCGTTGTAAGTTTGAAGCCATTAGTATACGTTTGATAGTTTTCTTTGTCGCAAATTCCCATCTATTTCTATAAAGCGTCCAAATGTCTTCTTCCCCATCGTGCGGCCTGTTGTTGCATGCTGACCAATTGTACAATTAATTCCAGTTTGGTTTAGTGTACTTGTCTTTTCGTACTATGTTGTGCCTCTTCGCTGCCATCTGGTGCTGTTCTTTTCTTTAATCGTTGGAGTTCATTTATGTCTTTCTATTTTACTCAATAAATATTTGACAATTTGAGCGTGGTTACGTGGCCTAACATTTGGGAGTTTTGCCAGGTTTTTGAACCATTTGGGACCATAGAGCTGGTGCAGTTACCTCGGGATGAGACTGGCCTCTGTAAAGGTTTTGCTTTTGTCCAGGTGCGCATTTCACACTGCTAACTAGCTTGAGTAGTATGCTTACTCTTTTTCTGGGTTCTGTGAGAGCCCAAAGTTGTGGAGTACATTGAACTATTTACACAAGTATGTGCCTGTGTCAAATGTTTCAACTTTTGAGGTAAAAGCACAGATCATAATGGCATGACAATTACCAAAAAAGGGCAAAAAAAATAATGGGGTAACCAGATCATCACTCCCCTATTTATATTCATATGATGAAAATAATGACAATCACTGTAAACTCCACCCCCTTAGATGATGCAAGTAGAACTTGCGTGAAACTGGCCTGTTATTGGTTGGTGCTCTTGAACTGCCAAAAGTTTTCTTTGCTAATTTCGTTCTTGTTATGCTATTGTTTCTCAATGTCCTTGCAGTTTGCACGTCTTGAAGATGCTAAAGCGGCTCAAAATCTAAATGGACAATTGGATATTGGTGGTCGGCTTATCAAGGTAGTTTTGTTAGCTTTTTAGTACCCTTGCTAGATGTTAATATTATGTTGGCATCAGGTTTATTGAATAAGTGTTGGAAGGTTGTGCCTTTAGAAGAAATATAGTACTTAAATTAGATGTTTAGTCAGCCAAGTGCAGAATTACATTGGTGTCAAGTAGCAATGGTGGCTCACATTATCTACATAAGCGTTGGCCCTTGTGTAATGTTGGAGTTTTCTTGTGTTTGAAGCATCCATAATCAAACGGAGGAAACATGGTGGGGACAAAAAAAATCTCATTTCATATATTTGTGTTTGAGCTTATTGGGGACATGGATTAAGAAACTTCTGAGTTTAGAGAAAAAAAGTTACTTACCTAAAATACCCTTTGTGAGAATACCATGTTAGAAATGCTTAATAGTTTGAGATTTGAATAAATACTAATAGCAAGTGTAAAATTGAAAGAACCTCGTTAAATACTATATGAATTTTGTAGGGAGGGAGGGAGGGAGGGAGGGGTGTAAACCTGGGAGCGTTTTTGATGCCTAATTCCCACATTGGGAACAACCTGAGCTCGGATAGTGAAGATATAATGCAGTGGATCGCATCACAAAATCGTGGTACTGCTTTTTACTCCCTCACTTGGAGTTAGGAGTAATGTTTGAATTTTGATGTTCAACAAATAAGAAAGTAGTTACTCCTTTGTTATTCTTTGGTTCCTTTGGTTGGAACTGAATGCTCATGTTTTTTCCGGGTCATCTAAGCGGCTTGCTTTTGTGTGGGATCAGGTGGTTTGCATGACCTCTCTTTGGGCCAAAGCTGCAGGGGCCTTTGAGGGGTGGGGGTTGACCCTCATTACTCACTGATTTTCAGAGACATTGGGGTGATTTGTAATAATTAGTGATTCTTTTTGTACCTAGCTCTCTTGAATTCTCCTAGGTTGTAACTATCGTCTTTTTTGGTTTAATACATATTTTCTTATAAAAAAACAAATAAGAAAGTATTCGGATATTGCCGTGGAATTTTTCATATTCTTTTTTTGATAAATCTATGAAAGGCTGCAAAATAAGAATTTTTCAAGTAATGAGGCAAGGGCACATGAACTCTTTAATATGGTTTCTTTTGCTTTATCTTTTTCTTTTTGTTTGTGTTATACATGATCTCTTTAATTAATGAAGAAACACAGCAATCAAACGGATCAAATTAGCTCTTCTGGTTTCTCATTTTGAGAAAGACTCTCTCTCTCTCTCTCTCTCTCTCTCTCTCTCTACATATATACACATACATGTATGTGTGTATAATTGCTGAGTAGCTTGTCGAGTTCTTGAGTGATTATCACTCTACTCAAGCTTGGCCTCTTAGCTACATGTCAAGTTAAAGTCAAAAGTGAGCTGACTCAACTCAACCTGAAGTTGAGCTTGGACTGAGTAATTCACGAATTAGCTTCACTCATTATCATCCCTAATGGATAAGCTTTTAGGATACGATTTTCTGTTCACACGATAAAATGTTTCCGTAACAAAAAGTAGGTAATTAATTTAGTTCAGGTGGATATTGATATCTTGGCAATACTAAGGTGCGTTTTGCTTGAGATGAATGCGCAAGTTTTGATGGGGTATCTGTTTCAGCTGAGATGCTGTGGGATAGGGTCACATGCCTAGCTTGTTTTGGGCTACCGCTGCAGTCAGGGGATTTAGGAGTAATAGTAGCTCCAAGGTTCAGCGTAACTGGGTAAACTTGTTAATAGCTTCTATATGGAGGACATCTTGTCCCCCCTTGCTGTAGTTTTGCAAATTCATTAATATATTCTTTATTTTTAGGATTTTTTTGCAGGAAACTCCCTTATATAATATTTTTATGTACAAAACCCCCTTGCATAGATTTTTTTTGGGGAACCCCCTTATAAGTTACTTTGGCCATGACTAACCCCCCTTGTTCAATTTTCTGGCCAAATTATGGGATTTCAGGACCGATTTGCCCTTGTGAAAATTTTCTAAATGGGTTTTTTCTTCACCCGTTAGATCTCATTTGATTCATACTTGGCATTTTTATTGAAATTCATATGCTAAATCTTCCAAAGGGTGAAGAAAAAACCCATTTGAAAATTTTTTGCAAGGGCAAATCGGTCCCAAAATCCCAATTGGTCGGAAAATTAAACAAGGGGGGTTGGTCATGACCAAAGTAACTTATAAGGGGGTTCCCACAAATTTTTTATTTTTATTTTTATTTTTTTTAAATTTATTTTTTGTTTATTTATTATTATTATTTTTTTAATCTAAAAAGTTGTTTTGGTTTAAATGTTGGACAATATATTATACTTTGGGCCACTGAAGGTCTTCCTGGTCGTTAACTTCTAGGCCCATGGGATTAGTTGGGCAAAGCTCGGATACCCATGTTATTATTAAAAAAAAAAAAAAAAATCTTAATTATCCTTTTGAAATTTGGCTGTCCTCTATTTGTGATACCTTTTTTCTTTAACTCTGTTTGAATCAAGTTTCTCTGTGATATTGTTTTGCCGCTACTGGAAATACTTTCTGAGTTTGTCAACCCATTCTACTTTCAGGTCTCAGCTGTCACTGATCAACCTGGAATGCAAGATGCTGGGGCAACTACTGGTGATTTAGATGATGATGAAGGTGGTGGCTTGGTTAGTATAATACCTTCTTTTTCCCAATCTCTCCAACTTTTAGGGGCTAATCTTCATCCTGAAGCTTTCTAATGCTTTTCTTGCAAAGTTGGTTTCGGAGTGGTTTTGTTTGTAGCCTGAAGTATGTATACTTTCTGGCGTTGTTTCCACATTTAAGTGAAGTACAAACTACTAAATGCTCAAACATGTAGGAGACAGTAGTTATGGCTTTTGATTACTTGTACGAAAGTCAGCACGGTATTTATTGTGGGCATCTGATGATGAGGATTACAGGCAGCCGACCTTTGATTTTGTTTGGTTTAGGCAAACATGTCCTTGCCGCTATGCTAACTTCTCTTTAGTGTTTTGTCCACCTTACACCTTTTTTAAGTGCATGATCTGCACATTGCTCATACCCTGGGATTATATTTTCATTTTGGTTTAAACTTTGAACAGGGGTTTTATTCCTGTTGCAGATAATAGAAAAAGAACTATTTCTTATTCTGAGTGTTAATGTTTCCTATAGCTGCTACATAAACTCCAAGTATGATTTTGTTGCTATATCATTTAGCTGCTGTATGCCATTTAGTTCCGGTTTCTACCAGCCATTATATCTTGTATTTAGAGTATCCTTTCTTCTGTTCTTCCTGGAGCTGTGATTGTGATAGAATAAGATAACAACACGTGTGCTTACCTATGAGAACACTGCATACTATTCATAAGTTGGCAGCTGATAGTCATAGCACTGCCACCTGCCTGGTTCCAGTGATTTAAATTCTAACCTATTGTTACAACCTGCAAAAGTTTTGCTTCTGTTTTCTGTGGATAGTCCAAGTACAATTTGTTCTCTGATATATGGACTTCTTTGTTTAATGCTTCTTTATCAACCATGCTCCCCTTGCCTGCTGTATTCGTCATGATTGTGCTTGGATCATGGCTAAGGGCCTGCTTGGATTGGGGGTAAAAATTAGGGGGGTAATGGAGAAAACTGAAGGTCAAAAGTGGAGGTTGGANAACCCTAGGGGGGTGGTGGGTAATTATTTGCCCCTTACATCCTTCCTTTTCCTCCTCCTCCCACCATAATTTTTCCCCACCACCACCTCCAAGCTTCACTTTTGCCCTTTAATTTCCTCCATTACCCCCCTAATTTTTCCCCTAAATCCAAGCAGGCTTTTAAGAGTTGTTATTTGACCTGATACATGTTAATCACATTGACAGCGAACAACTCTGACCAGTAACCACTATCAGTTTTCCGGTTGTAAAGCCTAGCCACAGCNAAAAAAAAAAAAAAAAAAAAAAAATCAGAACAGAGATACTCACTTCAAAACCAGATTTAGCAGCACAATAAAGCGCTGCAAGTCGGCGCTGATTGCTTGCACCAACATCTTTCTTGTTATCCAGGACTGCGACATCACCAACTTCAAAAATCTGAAAACCAAATTGAGTAGGATGTTAACCAACCATATTCACATGAATGACAAAGAGAAACTATGATATGTTTAAAGCAGTCATAATTATGGTAACCTCCCTACTCAATATATATTCACATATGTACACGACAAATGTAAAAGCAATGTGACCACTAACTTTCCATGATACCAATTGACTGATTACTGGAAAATATCTTGGAAATGAATATAGAAGCATACATGCAGATAAGGATGAGACCCACGATAATAATCATAGAAAACAAGAAAATAATATTACATTTCGAAAGTTCTTGTATATATGTGTACTTTGTTAGTTTTGATAGGGAAAGTCATCACCTATTTTTGGAGAGTCATATGATTTTAGGTTTATATTCAATCTATCTAGGACAAATTTAGGAATTAAATTTGAGGTTCTTACGTCATTTAGGGTTCAGCTACCTATATCATTATGGTACCAAGCTTAGATTATAGATATCAACACTATATTGAGAATTTTTCCCTTGTGATCATCTCTTGACTGGTTACTTTCTCTTATTTCGACTTCAAATTTCTTTTCACAATAACCCGAGAACATACACACCTGAATGAAGCACATACATTATTAACAAAAACTCAACAACAATAGCAAGCAACCAAAACAATGACATGGATCCTCTCTATTCTTACTAAAGTATTCAAAACTATCTTGGCCTTCGTCAAATCAGTGGCTGTACACTCAATAAAAACATTCTTTGTCTTCAGTGTGATTGCTGAATGAGCACCATTTATAATTGGGGGTAGTGACAAGATGGTTCTGTGGATATTTACGAGGATCCGAATGTCAGCAATATCATGAAAAAATAAATAAATTGAAGAGCAGTTCACACTCCTATAATAATAAGCAGACTTAACATTTTAGCAACATATGGAGGCCAAATCAGAGCAAGAACACTTTACTGGACTAAGCTTTCAATATGCATATAACAGAATCTAAAAAAGGACCCATATGAATCAAATGAGTACGATCATACCTGTTATGGTCATATATTACCGGGAAAACTGGTGAGTTCTCAATTATGTGCAAGTATTTCTTCAGCTTCAAATCTGACTAGTAAAGTGCAATAAAACAAGACTAAGACTTCTGCACAAACTACAAGTGTAAATCATAGCCAAAATACTCCAAGACATATCAGCCATAATCCATATATCATCAGTGTTCACTCCCATAAGAGAAAACCAAGAAAGAAAGTATAAGGAAAAATCACCTTGTAGAACTCCATCAGCTCATCAGCTCTAAATTTTTCCACCTATATCATACAAGATAATTAGGAGGAATCAGAAGCATCAATAGGTAACAAAATATATCAAATTTCTCACCAACTCAGTCCTTTGATGCGATTAGAAAGAGAACTTATTCAAATAGCTAGTTCCATTACGACGATACTGATTGATGACAGCTTAAATAATCTTTACCTGTTTCAAAGGCACAAAACTTATGTCTGGAGGTGGCAATGCCTGAAAGGAAAAGGACAGGGTTTAAATAATTGGTCAAAGAAAATAGCAATTCCTCAAAAGAACAAGTGAAACGCTAAAACATTCCCCTCGGGCAAGCAATTTTGATGCAGTTCATGGACCTCAACAAACGACAATGTGTATCTACTGAATATGGCTACTGTAGACATTAAAGAGGCTAACTAGTCCATCTCTAAAAAAAAAAAAAAAAAAAGCTAAAGATTTTGGACAAAATCTTTTGAAGATTCCGATAATGACTAAGTGAAAGAAACACTATAGGAATTATATGAACATGTTGATATTTTTTTCCTTGCAAAAGGCTTAATTACCCAAAGGGTAATGCTTTGTGGGCTCAATGCCACTCCTCGTAGTGGAAAAAATCATTAGTGATCAATTTAAGAGAAGCATCTCAAAGGAAGCAAAACTTAATTTTTTTTTTTCTCACTGAACAAAAACACAATGCATAAAATAATTACTTACAAAGAAGTATGAGTGACAAACTGCAATAAACAAGTTAAAGATTTCTATCAACGAGAAAGAAAAAGGGAAACGGAATTTGGTATACCTCGTAAGTGAAAGGACCCTCAACGGTGTCCAGGTCATGTGTGCCAATGGCAACCAATGTTCTTTTCCTATAAGTTAAACAGGATATAGATATTAACCATCTATGTGTTAGAAGTTAAAAAGATAACATTCTTTCCGCTAAACAACCATAGCAACTATGGTCATTAAGCATTTTGATTTTGCTTCATTGATTATGCTTCATTTGCTAGTAAATGATATATTACAGAAAGAAAAACAGGTGCAGGACAAAGGCTCAAACAGCTTAAAATTCTTCTTCACCAATCAAGCAACAACTACACCAAAGTAAGTCAAATTACCGGCATATGTTCTGATGTAGCCGATCTTGAAGGTCAATAAAGCTATTATATCTTGCGTCATCAAATGTAACACCTCTCAAAACAGCACAAACAACATATGGGCGAATGGATGACGTCTACAACAAGATATCAAATGGAACACGTTATGATACAAACAACAATGTCTCCTCTAACAAAAAACAATGATAATTCCATCAATAGAGTACAATGCTAACAACATACTCCCTCCGTTTCAATCTTTACGCCTTAAGTTTACAAAGTTAAAGTTTTCAAACTTTAACCATTGATATATGAAAAAATATAATGATTTTCAAAATAAAAATAATATCTTTAGATTCATATTTTCAAAAAATCAAATTTTTTTAAGTTTTCGAGCTTATATAAATACAATTATTCATGATCAAAGTGTCGTCTTGAAAACCGTGCAAGATCAGGGCGTCAAGATTCTTCAGAAACGGAGGGAGTATGTAGGTTCCATTACTTCCATAGCCCTGTACCTCTGATTTCACATGCATTTTCAGCATGGATTCATGGCTAATGTCGGCCACAGTATCTCTTGCAGCCCTTCAAAAACGCGCAGAGCTTGAGCAAGCCCCTCGAGACAAAGCAAATCATACCTACAGAATACCCAATATCGATTAACCATTACATATGCAGAAAGCTTCCACATAATTCCACCAAATTTCAACACAAAAACAAGCATATAATGAAGCATAAACTACTAGCATAATATAAGCAAGGGTAAATTTCAGTGAAATATACTGAGGTTTGGCCAAAATACATATAGGTATACTGACATTTGAAAAATTACATTAAGGTATACTCCGGTGAAATTCCAGCTCCACATAACAATTTTATCCTCAGTATACCTTCTTGAAACCTTTATATCAAAATATAAATTTAGTGCTAACTTTTTTTTTTTTTTTTGGAGAATTGTAGTGCTTACATTCTACTAATTTTGTTTGTTAATTTTATTTTACTATTTTTTTTTTTAAGTCTCTGTCTTACTTTTCCAGGGGTATTACATTTCATGTGCTCTGGTCACCGGATTTGTGAATTTGCAATAAGCTTTTCAAAATTGATATAGCTCAATTTAATTATTCAAACGTCAATATATCTTTCTGTATTTTGGCCAAACCTCGGTATACGTCACTGAAATTAACCGTATAAGTAAATTTCAATGGGCAATACCTATTTGCAGGCACTTCAAGTTTGTAAATAATTTCTTCATCTTCAGTTGGGTCTTCATCTTCCAAATGCTGCTCTTTTCGAATAATGGCCTTCTCTGTCGTCTAATTCAACAATCAAATTAATCAATAACCCACAAAAATAATTTCAAAATCCCATCATTACTGGAAATTGTGAAAATATGCTTACAATGTCATCGAGCTCAATGCCGAACTTAAAGCACAAGTCTTCAAACTCTTTATCTTCTGTGAATTGAGAGCAAACAAAACAAAAAAAATAGAGAATTTTGTGAAGAACAATCTATGACATGAAATTGAATGTAGTGATTCTAGAAACAACAAAATTGGACGCTGAAATTGGGGTTTAAGTTCTGTACCGTAAGTTCGGCCAAGGGCGTGGAAGAGACGGTCTCTTCCAACGCTCACTGTAGGCATTGCGAATGAATGGCGTCTCTCTGTCACTGCCTTGTGCGGCCTCCTCTTTGCCCTCTGTCTTGCACTCTGCTCAAGTATACATGAGTCAATAACTGCTTTCCAAGTTTTCAAAAAAAAAAAAAAAAAAAAAAAAAATGTTACGTCTAATTGCAAACCGTTTTTCAATAATTTCATTTTGGTTAAGTAAAAAAATTAAAAAGCCGTCTATTTTTAGTCATTTTATTGATGGGGTTTAAATTTTCGTTAGTTGTTGATGTGTATTAAGCAAAAAAAACTTTAAAAAATCCCAAAAATATTTAATCTTATTTGCAATTATTGGGAATTTTCAATAGTTTTTTGGATTTTTTCGAGAAATTTTTGCTTAATAACATGTCAGCATTTAACGAAAATTTTAACCCCTCAGTCAAATGACCCGAAATAAGGCAATCTTTTATTTTATAGGTACCCAAAAAGAGATTTTCACACCCTGTGACCAAATGCAATTAGGCCTAATGTCGAGTACGGAAAATGTTTTTTTTTTTTTTTTTTGTGCTTATATATGTCTACTTAATGTTCAAAACTGACAACATATAAAATTGAAACCAAACAAAATGGTTTTCAACAACTGGTTTTTAGCAACCATCCCAAACAAATATTAAGTTGAGACAAAATGTACATTCATTTTGACTGAACTGAAGTTGTGGATGGGAGCAACACTATGCGGTTATTTCGTCGAATTACCAGATGGGTATTTTTAATAACCACCATTCGCCACTTGGGTATTTAAAAAAACTCCGATGCCAAATGAATATTTTTAATGGACTAAAAGCGCATATAGGCCAAAAAATTCTCCGCCGGTAATCAAAACTTCATTTATCCTAACTTTCTGATAGTGAAATGCATTTACTTATTACTCTTTTTCTTTCTCTCTCCTCCTCAAGGAAATTGGGAGTTAAAGGTTTTTTTTTTGGGGGGATTAAAGTGATTTTAAATGAATAAACGTAATAAGGAAATGCATTTCAATATCAAAACAATTGGATAAATGAAATTTTGGGCACCGGAGGCGAATTTTTGGGCTCATATGCACTTTTGATCCATTAAAAATACTCAGTTGGCACCAGAGTTTTTTTAAATACCCAAGTGGCGAATGGTGGTCATAAAAAATACCCATCTGGTAATTCGGCGGCGGTCATTTGGTTCACTTGTGGGAGCAACACTGTGTGGTCATTTGGTTCGCTTATTCAAGTTGCATTTCACAAATTAACAGCTTTGGAGTGTACTCATCTTTGAGTTTTTGGTGATTCAAGTTACTCATCTTTTTTTTTTTTTTGGTGATTCAAGTTACTCAAGCAACTTTCCGGTGGTGCAATAGTGACGTGGCAGCCGGAGTGCATTAAAATAATATTTTTTTCCCCCCAAAAAAATCAGCTACTGTACAAGCTTTAGTTTAGCCTTGAAACCCCCAAAATGCCCCTGTTTTATTTACCTATTAGAGTGATGTATCCCCCTTAGCCATCATGACCCCCTATTTTCTCTCTCCTCCCATGGTTTCTCCTCATCTTCTATCTCTTAGCTTCCATGGCACCAACCCAGATTCAAATCACTATTTTTTTTCAAGCCATTCTTTATGGGTTGGATCAGTTCATAATAAGAATCACAAATTAATCAATAACTTTTGTAAATACCCATTTTTTTATTTGAATGGGTCTCCATTAACTCCACCATCACCCCACGCTATTCATGGCTTCCAAAAAGATGGAGAAGATAGCCAAGGAACAGCGACACTCAACGGTTGATTGCAGGCAGGATCGTCCAGAAAATGGGAAAAAAAATGAAAAATATGGGATTGTTGTTAGAGATTTGGGGCAAAATTCTGAATTAGAAATGGGTTTGAACATGAATTTGATTTATATTTTTATTTATTTTTTGTCTCTTTTGGGCTATGAATAGAACGACAAAATCAATGTGACAACAACACAATAATTGCAAAACAAAAGGCTGGGAGGGTGAGTGATACAGTGAGAATTGGATTTTAGAGATGAGAGAAAAGCTTCAGCCTAAGGCTACAAGAAGAAAGGGGGAGGGGTATTTTGGGGAGGGGAAAAAAAATCAAAGAGGGAAATTAATTTTTTAATGCACTCCGGCTGCCACGTCACCATTGCACCACCGGAAAGTTGTTTGAGTACCTTGAATCACCAAAAAAAAAAAAAAGATGACTACCTTGAATCACCAAAAACTGAAAGATGAGTACCCTCCAGAGCTGTTAATTCTGCATTTCAGATGAATTAGAAATTTGTGAAAAGTGTTTTACCTCATTTTGGAAAAATAAGATTCCCTAAAAAGTTTCACTTTCTCCAATTTTATCAAGGGCACGGATAATGTTAATGAAGAAAAGACTAATGTCAGGGGAAATTATGTGTATTTCTCTATGAGAAGAACACATAATTTTCTTAGAAGTGGTATTTTTTTCCTTGGCATTATCCCCCACCCTTTTATCAACTAAACAACTTTGAATTTATGTACTTCACAAAAAGTTGTATTCGTTTATTTCCGTCAACCTAACAACCACTACGAACAGTATATGAAATCAAAATTCTGTTTACATTCCAAATTATGATTGGACTGCAATTTATCATTAGTTCACTCTCAGTGGACTTTTTTCCCCAATCATAGAAAGATGTACTTTCCATAAAGTTGTATTTCCCACTTAAAAAAAAGAAAAAAAAACTTCTTGAAAAGTACAAAACCTCGAAACTGCTTAACGTAACAGTGAAATTACTCGACGTAATAATTTTTTCCCAAAAGTTACTATA
>BSSO01002460.1:0-19291 GCA_030267885.1 Mesembryanthemum crystallinum | reverse complement strand
CATAATATCCCATAAATTGGTTGGAAAATTGAACAAGGGGGGTTGGTTATGGCCAAAGTAACTTATAAGGGGGTTCCCCACAAAAAAAAAAATATATAAGGGAATTTTTTTTTACAAAAAATGTATTATATAAGGGGGTTCCCCGCAAAAATTCCTAAATTAAATTATGTTTCTATAAATATGATGTACTCTTATAAAGCCATATTATCATTTTACCCTTCACTTTTGTGATCATAAAGCATTAGAATGAATTGTCTCTTAGCATATCTCTACTGCATAACACCAAAAACAAAACAAGCAAAGGAAAAAAAAATGAAAAAAAAGCATGCAAAGTGCAAAGACATATGATGCTAAAACAAGAATGAGAGAGTTCAAACAGTAAAATGACATGTAGACTACAAATTTCAGAGGATACAATACCAAGTTAGCAGCAAACTAAATGCCAACTTTGAATTGATAAAAAATGACTACCTCAAAATTATTCACAATGATAATAGGTAGGATGGAAACCAAAGAGAATGATGAACATGAGTAAAAATTTGGGCAATGATATGAAAGATGAATTTGCCGGTTTGGCTGTCTTCAAAGATAAATGGGTGGAAAGCTTGAGAAATAAACTAAAAGTAAAGGTGAATGAGTGGAAAGGCTAGGGTTCATTTGGGATTAGAATCCAGTAAAAAGTAACTTGCATTGTATAAGTAAGTATTATTGGTTCGAGCCTTATAAATGTATTAAAAAAAAAAGTATTGGGAGAGCCTTTTTTCTATAATAATTTAATTAATTTGACGTTTATTTGGATGCAAAGATCATCACAACACAATGAGTATAATATGGTTACCCATAAGTCTGTGTAATTGCTATTTTGGTTTTATAATCGTTATTACTTCTACTCATATATATTTACATAAATTAAACTTGAGCATTTGTGATAATATTGGCTCATGTAATTAATTATAGTCTTCTCATATAAGTCTTCTTTCTCCTTTCTTTTTGAACTCTATTTTCCTTAATAAGGTGATGTACTATATTGTAATCACGTCTATTTCAAATAACCAAACACGAATAAGGTTAATTATACGACGATAAAACAATGCGGAACACCTATAGTTTCTTGGCATAAAAAGATTCCAGTAGCTGCCTAATGCTAAGTTGTCATTTGGGCTACTCCAGCATTACTTCCACCTGCTGCCCATTGCTAAGTATTTTCATGTCTTTGCGTCAGATTATCTTCTCATTACTCCTTGTGGTCTTTTGTTGGTTTCCATTTTCTTTCTTGCCCGTAGGAACTAATGTTAGGAAACAATGAGATTGACGATGACATTAGCATCTTTGAAGTAACAATTTCAACTCCCACCGAAAGATAATATTGATTTACCCCACTTATTTCGTGGCTAAAATAAAATTTGCTTATTAAATGATTTGACAAGTCCTACTCATATTTCTTTTCCAATAGCTCAAAGCCAAGTTTGCATAGGCGGATTCACCAACAATAGCATATTCATATATTACATGGACTAGATTATAAGGGACCATGAAAGTTAAAACATTTGATTGTCAAACTCTCAGATTAAGTGGCCTTAAATTTCACTTTGGGGGGATATTGGAGTTTCAAATTTATTAGAGCACATACAAGTTAATTGACATTAGAGTTTCAGACTTCAAATTGATCATGAAACTGCAAGACATAAAGATTGAAACTCCAATTGTCAATTAATTCATGCACAATTAGATTAAAAACCCTAAATAATCCCCATCAAAATCCAACTTCCCCAAGAAACAAATCCACCAAAAAAAATTTAATCAAAAGTTTGAAAAATGGAGGAAGAAAGAGTAGTACTATACCCAGCACCAGGAATGGGCCACCTAGTCTCCCTAATCGAACTCGGAAAACGCCTCCTCCACCACCGCCCCACCCTCTCCATAACCGTTTTAACCACCACTCTCCCCTTCGACTACACCTCCGACGCCACCGACGCCTACATCGCCGCCGTCTCCGCCGCCTTCCCTTCCATCACCTTCCACTCTCTTCCCACCATCGCCACCCTCCGCCACCCCTCCACTTACCCCCACACCGAAGACATCTTCTTCGAACTCATCCCTCGCAACAACGCCAATGTCCGCCATTTTCTCACCTCACTACTTTCTCTCTCCTCTCGAACAAAAATCTCCGCCTTCATCATCGACTTCTTTTGTACTTCGTCTTTCGAGATCGGAAAGGCCCTCGAGATTCCCACGTACTTTTTCTTCATCTCCGGCGCATCTGCTCTCGCTCTGTTCCTCAATTTTCCGGTAATCGATAAAACAGCATCAACTGAAGATAATCGGCGACTCGATTTTCGGAATTCAACAATTTCGTTTCCGATTCCTGGTCTTCCGTCGATTCCGGCGACGGCGCTGCCTGAGTCGATGCTCGATGGAGGAAAAACCTACGAGGATTTCATCAATGTCGGTGTTACAATGGCGGAATCTGACGGTGTGATTGTGAATTCGTTCGAAGAGTTTGAGCCGAGAGCGGTTAGGGCGTTGGCTGATGGAGTTTGTGTTCCCGAAGGTTCTCGAACCCCGCCAGTTTACTGTGTGGGGCCGTTGATCTCAATGGCGGATACGGTGCATGATTGTTTAAGTTGGTTGGATACACAACCGTGCCGGAGTGTGGTGTTTGTGTGTTTTGGTAGCACGGCCGTGTTCCGCAAGAGTCAGTTAGGGGAGATAGCGATGGGGTTGGAGAAGAGTCGGCATCGGTTTTTGTGGGTGGTGAGGGACCCACCTCCACTTGACGATGTCTCGAAAAAATTTACTAAACCGCCAGATCCGGATTTGAATGAGGTATTACCGGTTGGGTTCACGGATAGGACTAAGAAGAGGGGGTTGGTGGTCAAGTCATGGGCCCCGCAGAAGGCGATACTGGAGCATAAGTCGGTAGGAGCATTTGTGAGTCATTGTGGGTGGAACTCGACATTGGAGGCGATATGGTATGGGGTTCCGTTGTTGGGATGGCCGCTCTTTGCGGAGCAGCGGTTTAATCAGGTGATATTGGTGGAGGGGGTCAGAGTCGCGTTGCCGATTGAGGAGGTGGAGGTCGATGGGGTTCAGGTGGTGAAGTCGGAGGAAATAGAGAGGCGGGTGAGAGAGATCATGGAGACGAAGGAAGGCGAGAGAGTGAGGAAGCGAATGTTGGATATGAAGAGAGAGGCAATGGTTGCGGTTGGTGAAGAAGGTTCATCTACGCTAGCATTAACAAAGTTAATAGAGTCATGGAGGAGGTAAAAGTGATTGACTAAGATAGAAAATGGAGGCTATGAATTCGTTATTTCACATGAGATTGCTATATTTAATTCGAGTTAACAGTTAACTTTCATTTCAATTGATTTAGACGATCACGTAGCACATTCAGATTTCTTAAACTCTCACTCATTGACTCCATTCAATTGAAATAACGAAGTATTTGAGTTGTTTAAGACCTTTGAAAGGGTTGGATAGAATTAAGTTGCTAGCATTGTTGGAGTAAACGGTCTATAGAAACTAACCAAAATTTCACAATTTCCTACATAAATAGCACTATAAATTATGTTGCATTTCCAAAATGAGTTCCTCCCATAATCTTACCTTCAAAAAATCCCAAATTTTTATACTTCATATAGCATTAAGGATAAGGCTCATTTGGGACTACTACTTATTTCACCACCTGCTGCTTATTGCCAAAATGTAAATTTTCTTATTTAGCTATGAGAAAATCACAAATGTAGTGTATAAAAACATACTAACATATATATGCAGAATATGAGAAGGTATATAGAGAGTGATATAATCAAGCGCATGGTTTCATGAAGAACACCTCGCGACTTGCCTGAGGTAAGCATTCACGAGTACTTAAGGTAGTAGAGACGATCAAAGTCTCATGCAAATTGGTGAACATCTCTTTTATACGTTTCAAATCAATAACAAATCAAAAGTCTCATGCAAATTTTTCAGTTTAATACGCCACATCTTGAGGGATTTATTTTGATTTTCCACCATTCTTAATTAGCTCATCTAAAGTCCACTTTCAAGTATATATAATACTACTAACAAGAACTTCATCCCCATTTTCAGTTACCATTTTTTCTCTCTTGCTTCCCCTGCATTTCTCTGCTCCTCTTAATGGAAACAAAAACAGTGGTGTTATACCCATCACCCGGCATTGGCCATTTGATCGCAATGGTCGAGTTCGGAAAGCTCCTCCTTACCCACAACTCTTCTCTCTCAATCACCATTCTCATTCCAGCTTTTCCTTTCAATACCGGCTCATATTCTTCCTACATGTCCTCTGTTTCCTCTTCTTTCCCCTGCATTTCCTTTCATTCCCTTCCTTCGGTCCCTCTTCGCCTCGAAAACGACCCTTCAAACTACGCCAACATGGAACAGATCATCTTCGAAACCCACTCCAATGTCAACCCTCACGTCACTGAATTCCTCCAATCAATCTCTATCTCCTCTCGTGTTTCGGCTTTCATCATTGACTTCTTCTGCTACACTTCTCTCAATGTAGCTCAATCTCTTGGCATACCCACTTACTTCTTCATCACCTCCGGTGCTGCTTGCCTTGCCTTGTTCCTCAATTTACCGGCAGTCGACAAGATTACCTCCGAAAAATTAAGGAATCTCGGGATGTCTTTGGAACTTTCAGGATTGACATTCTCTGTTCCGGCAAATTTTTTGATGGACTCAATGCTTGATCGTGGGGTGTCGTATTATGAGTTTGTAAAAATGGGTGCTCATTTGCCCAAATCCAATGGGATCATCATTAATACTTTCGAATCGCTAGAGCCAATAGCTATTAAGGCTTTGGAGGACGGCATTTGCCTCCCGGAAACCCCCATTCCTCCTATATATTGCACTGGACCGTTGATTGCTGATCGCGAGGGTCGTAGGAGTGAGAAAGCAGGAGAGAGAAACGAGTGCCTGAAATGGCTGGACTCGCAACCGAGTCGAAGTGTGGTGTACTTGGGTTTTGGGAGTAGAGGGTTCTTTTCTAGGGAGCAAATAAGGGAAATTGCTATCGGGCTAGAGAGGAGCGGGGTTAGGTTTTTGTGGGCGGTTCGAGCCCCACCTAATGAGGATAAGGCTAAACAGTTTTTGCCTCCTCCTGAACCCAATCTAGACTTGCTCCTTCCAACCGGGTTTTTAAAGAGGACCCAAGATAGGGGACTCGTTGTCAAGCTGTGGGCCCCACAGGTCGAGGTGCTCGCACATAGATCTGTGGTCGCGTTCGTGACTCATTGCGGTTGGAACTCGACCTTAGAAGCGGTTGTGGCTGGGATGCCTATGGTGGCATGGCCGTTGTACGCTGAGCAAAGGTTCAATAAGATGTTATTGGTGGAGGAGATAGGGATAGCTGTGCCAATGGATGAGTCGGAAGGCTCGGACGAGATAGAGAGGCGAGTCAAACAAATTGTCAACTCAAAGGAAGGAGATGTCATAAGGGATTGAATCTTGGGCTTAAGTCATGAGGCCATGGGTGCGCTTGGTGAAAAAGGATCCTCTAACGTGGCATTGGCTAGGTTAGTTCAATCATGGAAATAATAATGAAGGCGATGCAATATTAATAGGAAACTCTAGGATTGTATTTCATTTAACTTCTTTGTTCTTATTAATTACGTATTGTTATATTTGTAATCGTAGGGTTAGATTCAGTGTCCAAATCTAACTTTGGACTCTTATTTCTTATTGATTTCAATATATATGTTTTGCTTTAATTAAGTGTTTGTCTCTTATAGTAAGAGTTGCATGTGATTTGTTTTTTTCAATTTCCTTTGTATGGTATACATTATCGATCAGATTGATTATGACACCTCTTATTGACATTAATTTAGTAGAAAAATATTACTACAACTTTTAATGGTGAAACCTCCCTAATCATACCACAACACAAATAAGAAAAAGAAAAAAAAAAAAAGAAAGAAAAGAACTCCATACTCTAAAAGCAATATGGTCATGTTCCTTTGGATATACTACTAGTTTTTTTTTTTTTTTTTCAAAGATTAAAGTTCCAAATTGAACTTCATGGCCTATCCTATGGGGTTTGAACTTTCAACTTCCTTCCAAATCTCCCAACAAATCCAATTGGTGTCTCACAAATCAATTCAAGGCCATATGCACACAGAATGGATCCCAAACGGGACCACCACCTATACAGATAAGGACTTCTACAAAGCCCAGTTTTGTTTTGGGCTACATATACAGCCCATTTCTTTAATTAATTATTATCATATGCATCCCTATTCCACCTCAGCATCTTCTCCTTCATCAGTTGACATCCTCTTTGTAAATTTTGATTTTAATTATTTTATAGAGTGTGGTTGTTTTCATTTTAACTTATTAATTTTGTATGTATTTAACATAGTTCACTTCAATTCAATTTAACACGTTTTAATTGAAATGAACACACCTTAAAACTTATGGGGACAATAAAGGAGGGAGGAGTGGGGAGACCTATAGCATAATTGATGCATGTCTTTTTTGGTAATTTATTCCGCTTAAAAAATCAAAATTTTAATTGCAACCCTAACCGCCACACAGTTAAAGGGGCGAAATTCATCAGAACTTCTAATTGATTATTCCTATCTCGTGTTTTACTTGGACAACTTGTTTTTAATGTACTTCACAATTATCAGTAGAAAAATTTGCCGCGAACCCTCCTATATACTACCTTTCTTGTGACAAATCCCCCTATATAAAAAAACTTGTAAGGAACCCCCATTTATGACATAAAACTTTTAAAAAAACCCCTTTCCGGCCATTTTTTGAATTTTCCGGTAAATTTTGTTGCTAAATGACCGTTTTGCCCCTGTGTAAACGGTCATTTAACAAAAAAACTCACCGGAAATTTCAAAAAATGGCCGGAAAGGGGGTTTTTTAAAAGCTTTATGTCATAAATGGGGGTTCCTTACAAGTTTTTTTATATAGAGGGGTTTGTCACAAGAAAAGTAGTATATAGGGGGGTTCGCGGCAAATTTTTCTTATCAGTACTATATAAATCCCTACCAAGTTTGTAGAAAGTAGCCCCAGGGCCAAATTTCATTGTCTTGACATTCTACCAGTTTGGGTCAACTCAATTGGCATATATATATGTTCCAATTGACAATGGCAAGAATCCCGCCAAATTCTTATTTGAGACATGTCTCATCAAATTATTAGATGAGACACATGAGTAATAAGGGTTTGTGGATTGTGCTTAGATCCATTTATTGAGTTGGATTAAGTGGTAACCTCATTGCAATAACTCTCTTATCAATCCGCCTGTTACATCAGGCAAGTACTGGGCAAATAAAAAATTGTACTGTATGAGCAAAAATCAGTACTGGAGTTTTACTAGTTGAGAAAAAAAAAAAATGAATACTAGTTTTTGGGTGTCAGTACTTATTTTTGGCTCATGAGTACAAATTTTTATTTGCCCAGTTCATCCGCCTGATATATCAGTCCGCCTGATTCAAGTTTCTGTGACCTTATTAATACTAGTCTGATTAGAGACAAGATGTAGAATCCCAGGATACGTACTACTGAAGCTTCTCTTTCACGTATCCTTATTTTGCAGCCATTTTAAGTACTATATCTATTTTGTGTAGTTCTTAAATGTCTAGAACCATATTTAATAATTATGTGAAATACTTTATAGTATCATCAGAGCCAAGATTCATTATATAATAATTGCTCTTCCTGCAGTTGATAGCATTATTGCAGGGCCAGGAAACAGAAACATACTAGTATAGTAAGATCGAGAATATCCTTGTAGTAATTAATACCGTACCAACTTGGTTTTTAATTTGTTTTAAATTTAATTACTTGTAGCTAGTTAACTCATCAGAGAAATTATTTATATTGATTCCACAAGTAGAGTTGATTGGTAGTGATGATGAATAGATTGATCTAGTTTGTAAGTTTTTCCTGCATGAGGAATATTAATATACATCATATGATGGTGATGTACATTTATACATTGTGGTACACATGACTTTATTACTCCTATATACCAAGCAATGAATGAATTCCAACCAAATTAAGATAAGGAATGGACTTAACAAAGACATCACGCAAGCAAGTAGCAACAGTCTAATGATAGTAAAATTCCTTGATGCAACGACATGGCTACGAGGTAATAGCCAAAATTGATTGGAACTTGTTTTTGTCATATAGATGGATGACGTATAATGTTTTATAATACTTTAGTAGATACGTGATTCTACTTATATTGGTAAGAGTAGTAAGTAGATCCGATCAACTTGTAGAGAGCGACAATTGAATGAAATTTTGATCGACGAAATGACAAGGTGGCTATAACCATATAATTACATTGCATGGCAATTTGGCAAAGGTTTGGTAATTAGGGTTTGGTAGATGACAATGGAAGATTGTGAATAAAACCAAGATTCAATTTTAAATTTGTGGTAGGTGGGTATGATTTAGATCGATCATCTAATTAATTATTCTTAATAATATTACGAACTTTACTCGTAATTATATTCTTCCTTTACTGAAACAAGTACTAACATGAATAAAAATAACTAGAAAAGGAAATATTTTTCATGTTGTACATGTAGAGAAGGCAAAATGTGAATTTAAAAGGGAGAAAAAAAAGCATTATTCATTTAAAAACATTACTATAGTTAGTTCACGGTATGAAAAAAATTCATAATATACTACGTTAGGACAATATTTAACATTAATAATTTGTCGTAGCGAAGTTATATAAAAACTCAAAATTGGTACTACCAAACTTACTTAATTATAACAGTATATTACAAGTAAGTTTTTATGTAATGTATATAACAACTTGTAATTTAACATGTGTGTGCTAGTCAAATTCGTTATTCTTCGATGGTATCCACTTTTAGTAACATAAAGCTCTTTGCTATCCTTCGATCAATAATATTCAACAACAAATAATAAAAAGCTTTTGATTATAAACGAAAATAAAATGTAAACCTGAAACTTGCTCTGACGATAAACATAGCACACTTCTTGTTTACAAAACACTTATAATCAACACAGAAGGAAAACTCCTTTTGTTTAATAACAACACATAAAACAAACACTTCCTTCTAAGACACTAACTTATTTCGTTTTACCCTTGAGACACTTACTTGAAATAAAAGAAAAAAATTAAAAAGGAGCCAACAACTAATATTTTCATAGGATAAAAAACCTATCCCATGAAAATATGTGAGAGGGATGCATTTAAACACATGAAGCATGTGTACACATCTCACATATTAACATGAAAGAGGACTATTTATCTCATGAAAATATTATATAACCATACCTTAAAATAACTAGTATTTTTTATTTTAGTTTTATTTAATTTTATTTATTTATTTTTCCACCACTGTACTAACATAATTAAGTACTTATGAAAATGGGAAATATCGAGGCCTAGTGATCTTATTGTCCCAAACATTGCGGCCTCGACCAATCGGCGACTCATGCGCCGCCGCCATCGTTGTTGGAGCACCAGAATCCACTTCCATTTCCCGGATCCCAATGTGGATCCCCTTTTCCTTTCCTCCCCCACCCATTTTCCCATTCGGGTCGGATCCAATACTATCCATTTCAGTTTCATAAACACCACTTCCAACATTGCTTATCTCCTTTCCCTTCCCTTTGTTCATCATCATTAGCTGCTCCATACCCATCAGAAGATCCGTATCCGCCATCGCATTCGGGATCAGGATCCCGTAGTTATCCTCATCATCACCACCACCACCATTATTGTCTCCACTTCCGGGTTTGGGTCCGGATCCGGAGCTAGACCCGAATTGCTCGGAACTAGTATCCGAACCCGGTGGTGGAGGAGTGGGGGATTGGTCTGTCTCTGAATAGGTCGAGGTATCGGGCAGCCGGGTGTACAAGAACTTTGGGCGGGGTCCACCAACGTGGTAGCGGGGCGACGGCTGAGGGTGGTGGTGGGTCCCAATGTAGGTGACCACATAGCTATCCGGATCCTCGAGGCTTTGCTCTACATACTTCCTTGCTGTGCACCCCTTTTTGCTACTGCACCTGTAGTAGTTCCTGCCAAATCAAAGATATATACCGTTACTGTTAGGAGATAAATAATTGATTGGGCCTCCGATTATCAACAGAGGTTTTTTTAGTTGGTTACATCACGTTACATATGAAATTATTTAATTTTTTTTCACTAGGAACAAAATCATGAAACAACCTAAAAAGTAAAATGGTAGGTCATGAAATTATGATTGACTAGAGTCAAGCTGGTCGTGAATTGTTCGTAGAAACTACCTGGGATGTGGAGATCCTTTGATGGGCTTTTGGCCGTACTTACGCCACGCCCATTTGTCATTGAAAAGCTCTTCTCTATGTATCTTGCACACCTTTCTCTCCTCATTCTTGTTCCTCCTGCAGAGAGAGAAAAAAGAAAAAAAAAATCATCAGCAAAAAAAATCAAAAATACTTTAATCTTTTTTGTTTTTGTTGAATCTGTTTTGGATGGTTAGTTGTTACTACATTTTCCTGCGGATGACTTGGTGACCAGCAGAACATGTACAGCACGCCTGCGGCATCCCATTCGGACTATCAACCAACTGCTGCTGCTGTTGCTGATCAGCCGAGGGCGGCTGCTGCTGTTGATCAGGCGGTGGTGGTGGCTGCTGTTGTTGATCAGCCGGTGGCGACTGCTGCTGTTGCTGCTGGACTTGGCTGAAATCGATCATCTGTGGCAACTGGTTCTGGTTCTGGTTCTGGTTCTGGTTCTGGTTGGGTGATTCTGTTGTTGTGATGGTAACCGCTTCAGACACAACGGCTGAAGCGTGACTCGAGCCAGGAGCGGAACGGGCCATGAAAGATTCATAAAACTCTTTCATCTCATTTGAGGGGTTACCATTTTCATCAACTCCACATAACAAAGCAAGAGTATGACCACATTTAAATGGACGATCAAAGTCCGACTCATCACCACCACCGTCGTTTTTCTCGACGGTGGTGGAGGGTTTGTGGGTGTCTTCCGGTGGTGGTGGTGGTGATGTTGGTGTTGGTGGTGGTGGTGGTGGTGGAAGGGGTTGGAGGTTTGTTCTGGCACACTCTTGTACAACAGCATACAAAGACCACTTGTCCATGTCATTGTCCAAATCCATTTTATCCCCCATTTCTTTATTTCTAGTAAAAATAAAGGTTGTGTTTAAGTTATCTTAAACAAAACCGAAAAAAAAAAAAAAAAAACAATTGCTCCAAATATAAATGGTGTTTCAAAGAGGGGAGCAAGAATAGAGATGAGTAAGAGAAGAGAGCTTTGCTTTGGTGGTAGTGGGGGATACCTGAAGTTTGATGGGTGAAGTTGTTTAATTATTTATAGTGGGGAAATAAGGGTTTTTTTGAGGAGGTTAAAGTGGTTTTGTAAACATAAAATCCTGCCTGGTTTTTGCTTTTTCTCTAATTTTGTCTCTATCTATCTAATCCCCATATTTTCTTCTCTATGTAGTAACTGTTTAGTTTTGCCTCTGTGGGCAAAGAAAATTCCAAAACCAAAACCACTATCTCTATCTTTTTTCTTTTTTCTTTTTTTCTTTTTTTTTTTTTTTGAGTTTGGGGGAGTGGGATTATTGTGCAATTAACTTAATTATAATTAGAAAGAAAATTAATGTCAAGAGAGAATTAGGAAATTAAGGATATGGCTAAGACAAAGTTATTATTTGATCCTTTATTCACGTTTTTTATCAGTTTACTGAGAGATTCTTACCTTAAGTGATTTGCTTTTAGAAGTCTTTTTTAATTCCCTCCACGCATTGTATTTGACAAATTTCTTGCTCATGTGTGTATGAGTGTGAGGCTTCTATGTCATGGCCCCCTTCAAGTTCTCATTGATGCATATCCATATTTCTTTAATTTCTTACTCAGTGTGAAAGTAAAACATATGCAAGCTTTCTTGTACATTGTCCAATGCAAATTTAGCTCTAACTTGATACAAGAACTATCATTGGCTACTTTTTTATGTAAATTATTCATTATCATGTTATGGTTTCGCACCCCGCCAAAAACAAAAAAGAAATGGTTTTGCATCATGGGATATAGTGATTTAATATGGTTTATATAACTTATTTTCTTGTTCTGTTTCTAATCGTTTCCTCGTCATTATACCTTATTAGTTTAACAAGGCAATTAAAAAAATACTAAATTTTGAAAACGAGGAAGCCTTGTTGTTTAAATAGGAATTAGGAGTAGATTGCATCTTGGATAAGGCATTTCAGTAATTCTGAAAGAAAGGTTGCATTAGCATGATCTACGTATGCTCCCATGCAGAAAGATAGATCGAGTCGTGTTTGTCAAGAAATTCGAGAATTATTTCACATTAAAATTAAAAAGGCAATGATTGTCGTTATGTGTTATTAGATTCGAGATGTCGTGTTCTTTAATCTTCTCTAATAATTGCATATAACTACTTGTCAGTTATCTTTTTTGAACAATAACGAATTAGCTTTTATCTATCAAATCTCTTATCATGGTAATGTATTCCGCGTTGACAACTCTTACCATGTCAATGTATACGACAAGGAATAATACAATAAGTACATTGACGTTTCAACGATTCAGCATTTCTTGACTAGTCTAGAGTAATATGATGATGTTTGCAACTAACTTACAACTAAAAATTATATGCTAACCATTAATGCTCATTGTTATATTGTAATAATCATTTTTATTCAAGTAAATATCATATATTTAACCTATTCGAAGACAATGGAAACAAACTAACTAGATAATTAAGGACACAATATAGGGAGGACATAAAACTTTTACATGGGTAAGAGAGCTTCTTATGATCATTTGGTGCAAATGAAAATAATTTTACCAAATTGTAACATGCATATACCTTATAAATTAAGCAAGCCACGAGAATAATTGCCTTTAGGGCATGAAAAAAATATATAAATCACTAATTCTTGCAATCAAACTATATTAACCCTAAGCAACATTCAAATGCCTAAATCATCTTGCAAAATTCAACTATCCTTTTCTGGTTTTGTACAAATAAAGACAATACGGCCCCTGGTTTTGCAAAGAGGGAACATTTTGTCTAAGAGAACGTTATAATCCCACATTAAAATTGTTAGTCTATCTATATGGATTTTCTAGCGTAAAATAGGGAGAAATGAACAATTAATGACAAAGAAAATTTAAAGATATTGGGTTGTAGAGGTCTTAATTCAGTTTGCAAAAGGATATTCCAACATCCTTAGCTTTCCCCTTGAAAAAGTTAAATAAATTCCTTCAACAAATCACTTAATTTATATATTTTTTTGTTTATACTCCTAAGATAATAATTAAAAAATGTGTGTGCTCTAATTAAGGAAAGTTGACACTAATAGATTAAATATTCTTATATTCAATATTGTCTTCAACATAATAGAATTTTGTTTTTGTAACAGCCAAGTCAAACATAGGTAAGTTGTGAGTACTTTGATGTGTATAGAAGTGATTTCACCCTACTATCAAACAACAAATTTTTCCCTCCATATTGAGTTGTGTTATGAAGGTAACTGGGCTAAATATCACCGAGGAAAAAAACATGACTAAACTAATAAATTGAGCTAAATGATAACAATAATGAAATTAAAAAACAGTTTTACACCTAATGAAGAAGTGTATATTAATGAAACAATTACTTAATTAGCTAATCAAGAATGGATGTTCTTCATTTAATGAGGAACTCGATCATCCACACATTGAGATGATATCGATTTCGAGAACATTGATATATCTCAGTACGTTTATATCATGGATGTTCAAGTAATTGATGAAAAACAAAATACATGATAGTAACATTACATGTATTGAGATCAATTATATATGGTACTGGCACAATAAAAAGGTAATAGAATAAATGGGAGGAAATTGAGGAAAAAGGGTTTATGAAAGTTCACAATATGTGAATCTGATCTGATCTCTAAGCACCAAACTTTGAAATTGAATCAACTGAATTTGCATGAAAGGCACCTTGCGTGAAGTAAAAAGCAAAATGCCAAGTAGCATTTAGTACTACTAGTAGCAGCAGCTAGAGACTGTTCAAATCTTAATACACGGGTGATGCACGTATATTTTGGATATACTTGTTACTTTTAGAGTTTAGAACATGCATGAATTTGTTGCATTTGATGCAGTTCGGTGAAGATCCCTTAGGGATAAAGTGGTTATTGGCTTTTTGTAATAAGTTCCTTGGATTCCTATAACCTAAATGAACTGAAATCTTGAGGGATTTTTCTATCCCAAAAAATACGTCTTGAGGGATTTTTCTATCCAAAAATAAAATAAAATCTTGAAGGATTTAGTTTGATTTCATCATTCTTAATTAGGTATCTCAAGGGATGGCTAATTACTCATAGTTACATAGTAGCCATTAAAGCAAACTAAGTCAATCCTAACTAGCTCGACTAGTGTCAAATCGATCATGACTGGGGTAAATCCGTCATTCTTGACCACATTGTTTTGGTTTGGTTTGATGTGAGCGATTGTTTTTATTTAGTTTTTGGGAGGGATAGTAAACGAACTGGTGGGGATTGAGGTTGAACCAGATTTGCCAATAAGGGAGAATTTTCAAGTCCAGTAAAACCCCGAACCTAGCTAAACCTAATTCAAGTAGGTCGATTTAAGGATCTGTACACTTGCCACCTCTACTTGTTATTTATTTTTTGGGCGTCAGATTGTCACCTCCACTTATTGAGCAAATTGTGAGTAGTTTATTGGTTCTATTTGCTTTTTCTTTAGTACCCTTACTATCCACTTACATACAGTGAGTAACTAAGTGTGGTAGTCTAGGAATAAAAAAGGATTAAGTGTTGAAGCCCCCCTCCCCCTTTTCCGGATGGAGTGTAGAAAAAAGGAAAATGGTTAGATGTCTTTAATGGAATCCCAATAGATGCCCTACCATGATTAAATCAATGGACCACAACTTTCAAATCAATAGTTTTTATGACAGCCTTTAGAATCACTAAAATTATGAGTACATTTTAAAAGGAAAGCATCCTCAAGTAATTATTATACTTATTCAACTTGAGAAAAATCAATTATGACAATTTTCATAGGACATAGGGAATTACTAGAATGCTACAACTTTCCTAAATTGACTCATTGTTCTAGCAAGGTGGTCGGCTGCTTGTTTTGTCAATCTCTCACCCCCTTCACTAACTCTTTCCCCCCTCCCTTTTGTCTCACGTACTCTCGATCCTTGATTCAATGAACATAACATAGCTCATTTTTGTCACACTATCAATCAGCATATGGTAATAAAGATTAGCTATGTACATGGATGGGGCTCATTGCTTTATGCTTCTATGGAGGAATTTGAGTGGGAAAAAGGTTGAAATGATTGATATTAACAGGCTCTTATAGCTCATTTTCAAATAGTATAATCATGCAAACCCACGGAACAGAAACCTACATTCATACATGCTTACATTACATAGTACAAGCTGAAACATGAAAAAATTGTATAAGTTAAAGCTCCTTAAGAGATTTGAACCCCTAACTTGGTGTATAAGTTAAAGCTTGTTTACCGGTGGGCCAACACCTCACTATATTACGAACATGATCTATCATTCAATAATCACTCATCTTTGTTGAATTGACGAGCGTACACTCTACAGGGCTCAACTATAGATATGGTGGTCATCATGTTTTATATTTGTTCAAATGGAGGCATACGGGTAATTGCAGACACATATTTTGACACAATCTCAATAGAATTGCATGAGATAGACTTTAAATGACTCAGGAATTAACATAACCATGATCTTCCTGCAATAGTTCAATTACATTGGCAATGTTATATGTCATTTGGCAGGACTTACCAACACAAGTATCAAAATGATTCACTATATTTCGAACAAGATTTTGTTCTATCATTCAATAATCACAGTACTTCAAAGAAGTTCAAAAAATTCTCTAGGATTACAGATGGTGTCATCTTACTCTACAATGTGATCACTGGTTCTGCTTGCTTCTTTCTTCCAGCCCTGAGCTGCAGCTCTATTTTCTGAACAATAACTCGATGCTTCAAAATTCAATTCCATCAAGGCTCATGCATCCAAGATTAATTTTTTCAGCCTCAACACTCAAGCCATGCAACAGTCTAAGAAAACCGAACCTCAAAAAGCCTCTTGACTGGATTCAGAGTTGCATTAAAGTGCTGCGCCTTCTTCCCATGACGCGGCGTGCACCCAATCAATCAGAATTTCTTCGCTCACACGTATATTACAATTTGAACCAAGTCAACTTACATAGAAACACACAACTGGCTCTGACAAAAACTAACCCATCTTGCTATCTTTAAGAACAATTTAGCTGTGTACGCCACGTACCCATCGAGGTGAACTTGTTTTCCCCATGTTTGAATAGTAATCCCCTACATTTGCTACAAAAAGAGGATCTCTATCCTCGAGATTCTGCTTTTCGGGAGAGACCTTAGCAGCAGCTGAGTTTCCAGGGCCTTCCTGCTCCAATTCTTTGCTTAAATCTTCCATGGTTTTCTTTATAGTTGATTTGCTCATTTGTCCAGGCTCAGTGGTAGCAATGCCTACCATCGTAATCCTTGGGAGAAGTGGACCCGTTTTAAATTCTTCCTTCATGTAGCCTTCGGAGGAATCTACCACCCTGCAAAAGACCAGTCTGTAAGAAAACTGACACCTTGACATCAAAATGAAAAAGCTAACNGGTTAAGTAACCACAATCCTAAGTTACTCATAAGATTTGCTTATGGTATTCTACCTCGCATCTTTCTTGGATTCATGATGTGGTTTTAACCAAGGTAGTCTCGGCCAATTTCCCAGTGGAAAACGGAGATCTCCTTGCTGCAGAAGAGTAGCTTGATCTTTATTGTCTTGTTCAACATCTGCAGAAGCAGAACCAGTGTGTTCTGGCAGTTCATTAGCATCTGAGTTTTCAGGCAAGGTAGCTGACTTAGAAGCTCTTGACCATGAAACTGCACTCCTGCAATCAAATAAAAATGCAGATATTATTTAGACAACCTTAAGAAAGAAGAACCCTGTGTGCTGATCCCATTCCCTCTCTCCCTAAATGCTAGCTCCTATTTAAGGAATGATTGTGCAGTCAATGTGCAACACAAGACTTGCTTGGAACTCTCATTTATGGGATTTTCGATACAAGCTAGATCCCTGACAATGGTTCTGTACAATATCACATGGTGGGTTAAGGCTCAAGTAGTTTGGTCCAATAAAGTTCTGTTAAAGAAACATAATGACTTCCCACCTTTTAGAATGGTTTAATGTGTTTGCCACATATATACAATCTTGTCATATTTCAAATGACTCATTTAACACTTAAATTGAAATGAAAATGTGCGAGTATGCATGAAGCCTGCATACATACGACTCCCAGAGAAATCTACATAAGGCCAGGTTCACCAAACTTATTCCAGGGAAAAGACATTTTTGTTGGTGGGTTTCTTCTTTTAAGCAAGTAGCTACTGGTAGAGGAAGCTTTCTTTCTGATCAAAGATCACACATGAAAATCTGAGAGATTGTCATAAAAGAAACCAGCCGTTGGTATATCTTGTTGGTGGAGGAGGAAAATAAGCAAGACAAATATTAGTACTCACTTGCTAAGGTAGAAGATATGCTACCTTTGGCTAACCAATAAATTACTTCTCCGGATATGGTTACACCATATAATTGTGATTCCAAAAGAACATAAAAAAAAGTAGCATGAAACGTACCTCCTCTCAAATGAGTCAACCATATATGGAAATTTTGGCTGAATCCCGGTGGCTTTTCTTAACCACCTGTTCCCCAACATCACTTTGTCTACAGCATATAGGAGCTGCATTTCAGCAGCCTTTGATATGACACTTAAAGGTATTCCGGACTGGCCGATCTCATCCATCAAATCCTGAACCTGTTGATGAGAATTTTAAAAACTCAAGTGCCAAAAAGAAAACTCAAGAGAATTTAATTAGCAAATAGGTAACAATATAGGGTAGGGGATGGCAATCTACGCAGCATTATTCATTCGACATTTTGGAAAAATCATCAACAAATTCAATGTTGCTTCACATAGTAGCACAACTAGGGAATATCATCGTTTGATCAACTTTTTCAGGCCATCTCAGGCTAAAATTTTCAGGTCTAAAATATCTAAACATTGGTACTAACTATAATTTATCATCACATGGCCCATGCAATCAGATATATCTATATAAACAACAACGACGACGACGACGACGACCCAGCAATAATCCTGCCGAGAGCAGGATCTGGGGAGGTCCGGATGTATGCAACCTTACCTCTAACCTGTAACCTAATTGTAGTCCTCGAATCCGTCGCAATTTCCCCTCAATCAAAACAGTATCTAAGACAACTTCAACTGCTTACACATGTTTTATAGAAATTTCTTCCTAAATTAGATCTTAATTTCACTACTGAGAGCACTATCCCAATCCCACCAAATGTGAGAAGGGGAGGGGGGAGGGGATGAAAAATGAAATAGATAATGACTTTCACAGCATAGCCCGATTTGGGTATCTTTCCTCATATCATACAGATGAAAATGTGAAAAATAAACACGAGCAAAATATCGTACAATAACATGCATCTTTGGTTGGAAGAGAAGATCAGCTACTTTCACCAACTGCCTAAAAGAGGATTTCCAAGGGGGGGGGAGGGAAAGGATAGTAGCGATTCTACATTCACAAGTTCCAAAGGAAGAATGTTATGACCAATTCTCAGTCAAAATTTTCAACATCTCCTTCATTGTTCTCATAGTCACTAGCTATGACTTCAGTTTCTTAATTCCATGAGACAGGAAAAGAATAACTATGTAGAGATTGTAAGAAAATCATGTGAGGGGGACCTCCACGAGATGTTGCAATCTCATTACAATGTGACCTTAAACCTTGTAATCCCAATACAACCTAATGCATATAAAACCAAAGGTCAACTTCCTCATAGATGGTTCCGGCCACAGATCCTCAGCATTTGCTCCTTCCTCCCACCACCAAGAGAAAATACTAAGGCATACAACATGAAGGAATGGAAAAGGATGTTTGTAAAAGAAAAGTATGGACAACTCCAAATAAAAAAATGCATACAAACCAAAGTTTAGAGGTTGGAGTTTCTAATATCTCTTTAGAAATCTTATTGATTTGATAATTTAATGAGTGGTGATAGTTTGAGTTGCAAGCAGCACACGACTCGAGACATCCAATCCTCTTCCTACCATTTTCCTATTCTGATACACATACCTTCAGAAACATTCTTCTTTCCCAGTGTGTTTTCCCCTATTTCCTTTTTAGTTG
>BSSO01002459.1:0-19293 GCA_030267885.1 Mesembryanthemum crystallinum | reverse complement strand
CCACAATCAAGTAAATTATGAACAGTAGCAACCCAGATTAGAGCAAGTAACAAAATTTAGGGGCAAAAACTATGCAATTATGAAAAATCAACCAAAAACGCTAAAAATTGAAGCAAACAAAAACGCAACCAAATTGTGTTCCTTCTCTAAACAACGATGAAAGTATCATAATTTCGAATTGCAAATTGAGAGAGAAAGAGAGGAATTACTCGGAGAAAAAGGTGGAAATCGGGAGAAGTGGAAGCGGGAGGGAAACGCTGCTTCAAGAGGAGCTTAAGGTCTCGAATGGTTATGGTGGGAGAGATTGAAATGGCGGTGGATTCGCCGCTTAAGCTTCTCACTTGGATTTGTATCTCAGTTTCCTCCATTGTCGAACCTTGATTTTCTCTCTCCTCGCTCTCTGTAGGGCGTGAAGAAAGGGTTTTAGGTTTTGGCGGGGAAATGATACCGGTTTCCGGTTGTTTATTAACGTAGGGGAAATAAATACATTTAAAAGATATAATTAACCCTTTCTAATCAATAGGTAAATGGTGCTCTTACCTATGAATCTACGTTTAATCTTATAAATCTGTACTATATGAAAATTACATATGAATCTCTGGTTATATTTTATAAATTTATGATGAAAAAAAAATAATCAGAAAAAAAATGATTTAAAATATATAGTCATGAACTTACACTTATGAATCTGTTGTTATGAATCTATAGAAAATAAAAAATTTTGATAATTTTTTTTAAATAATGAATATGTGTTCATTAACTAACACTTATGAATCTGTAGTTATATTGTTATGAATCTATACCATATAACTATGAATCTACAGTCAAAATCGATTTTTTTTTTCAAGAAATATAATTATTTCATAAAGAAAATAAAAAAAAACTTCAAATTTTATTTTTGAATAAGTTATAAGTAGTCACTCGTGAATCTACGGTGTACCGGTTATGAATCTGTAGTTATATTGTTATGAATCTACGGTATAGCGGTTATGAATCTATGTTCAATAGGGAAAAAAAAATTATTAGGCGCGTGGACAGGTGGCTCTCAGGAGCACCCAAAAATTTGCGCTTTCTAATGGGTTCCAAGTCATCACTTGTGCGGAATTTTTTTAATGGACTAGAGTTCCACACAAAAAGAAAACAATTTTGTAATTTACATGGTATCAAAGTGGAAATATGAAAAACATAGGTAACTAATTAATAATTATCACAAACGTCAAGGCACCAAAATGTAATTTCTCCTAAGTAAAAACTATATCCAAAAGTAAGTAGAGTATTTTTTTTTTTTTTTTTTTTTGAAGTTGTGATTTATTGGGATACAAGTGGGCATATCCAAGCATGGTATGGAAATAAATCAATTTGGTCCTTGATTTTCTCACTGATCAGTATTATTTCCATTCATAAACTTAACCGATTCATCATGAGGCCAATCAATGTAATGAACATCATATTAATTTTATGCAATTTTTTCAAATTCAAATTCCCCCCATTTGCTTCACATATTTCATCTAATTGTTAAAGATTACAACTTCAATTCTCTCTCCCACACATAGCTTCTACTGAAAAGTAATTTGCACAAATTTTACAGGCTAAAGTTGCACCTAATATGATAGAGAGAGTTTAGATGAATGATGTGCACACCCTGGATCATCAACAGACTCACAAAGTGGCAATCTAAAGGTATGTATTTTTTATCAATTTTACATATTGAATAGGAAGGAAGCTCTTGTAGTCTTGTAGGAGAAAGATGTTTGAACCCGAGTGAACACAAAGTAGAGGGTGCGTTTTCTTTTTTTTTCTTTTTTTATCGACCTGAAAACCGATCAATTTCACATGTAATCAAGCATTATAGACGTCACTTTTAAATCTAATTGCAATCTTGGTACAAGAAATTTTATATAGATCTCCGACCAAAACATATAGTTTAATGTGGCTCTTGACCATTCCTTTACACAATCAAACATTAGTATAAGTTTCTCTTATACATATAATATGGTACTGTATATTTATATACAGTAGTGACGGTTGAAAGCAATCTTTGAATATGATAGAAGTGAATTCATGAGCATCATCACCCAAAACATGCCAACCATAACTTCTGCTAAGTGCTAAGGCAATAGACGGCAAAAGAAAGACAGTAAACAAATACTCAGTATTACTTCTCTTTGGACACAGAAGATCACAAGAAACAGCCCTCAAAATATCAATAAGAGATTGTGTCTTAATGTTATGTTTTATGTTAACAAAAGAAACCAATCTAAAATTTTCTCTGAATGCATTACCATTCATTTCTTTTCTCAGTGATGTGCAAATGCTCATACATCAACAACGAAGACGAACCAAACAAGAGCAGAGACAGGGTTATTCTTCCCCCCTCAGTAACGTCCTCCTCTCGAGGCACTACTCCTACTAACCGTGTTTCCTCCCCTTCTTCCTCGACATCCCAAAGGGAAGTTTCGACAACATTCTTCTCTTCCTCCTCCCCTCGAAAATCACAGTCACCACGACGATCACAAGTCCTGGAAGGAGTCAGATCAACGGCCTTGACTGCTAGGGATGAAGCTAGGAGTGGTGGGATCCCCCCTAGGCCGATGTTCCTCCCCAAGCTCAAGAAGGGGAAGCTCAAAAGGCGTGTCACCATTGGCTCGAATCAATCCACAAGCAGTGATTCTGCTGATCTGGATGAACCTGATTGGCCCCCCTTTGCTGATGAGGATTATATTGTGTTCTGCTTTGAAGAGGATGGTGAGTTCCATGTCGTGGAAGAGAGCCCCGAGACTCCCAGTGGAAAGGTGAGGATTTAGCCAGGCTTTGTTCTATTCATGTTTTTTTTTTTTTTTTTTTGGCACTTTAATTTGTTGATTTTTACTGACTGAAATCAACAAAGTTAAGGTGATGCGAACATAGCCTTAAGTTTGAACATACACTTTTAACCTTGCATGATCTTGTGTTTTTCTTTCGCTTGTTTGAGGGTTTTGTTGATTTTTTTTTTTCGTCCGCTTTTTGTGGGGATGTATGATGAATTTAATGAGAGCAGCTTCAATGTGAAGACCATGGGAATGTCACCTGTGCATGCAGCAACACGGAAGAGAACAAGGATGTTAACAACAACCAAACACGCCCTACAAGCCCTATGAATAGAAGGGATTGTTTGTTACCAAACAAAGATGTCAGATTGATCATATCCTTCTCTTCCTTTCCTCATAATGTCATGTTAATGACCGATTCATGAAGTTCTTTTTATATATGACAGTGGTTGAAGGACAATGAGGAAGAGATGAGCGACAGCGAATTGAGTCCCAAGCTGCAAAAAGACAGAACAGAAGATAATGATCGGTTGTCAACAGACAAAATCGCGGTGAGGAAAGAGTCGACTGTATCATTAGAATGCAGAAATGGATCAGTTGAGTCGACAGATTCTAGTCAACTGGATTGGGAAGAGCAGCTTCAGGATGAAGATGACCATGAGAACAGTGTTTCCTCTGGTTTCAAGACAGACTTCTTGTTACCTGAGAAAATGGTAAGCCCTATGCCTAAAGGAATGTAATGTGATGTAATCTAATTTTGAATCTATTCATTATCTAACCTAGTTTTTTTTTTGTTCTTCCAATTCTGTTTAGGTTGATGAACATGACATCTTTTTGAGTCCCAAATCACAACTAGCAATGATGATTACAATCGATGACCTGTTGAGCAGGGAAATTGACAGTTCTAGCACAGGTTCTGACGAATTGTGCGGCTCTAGTGGATCGGATAACAGGGCTGATAATGATGACCAACTCGAGGAAAATGAAGAGAAAACTTCTGAGTCACCTAAATCTAGTGTCTCAAATCGATCAGATAATAGCTCGAGCTCTTTCGAATTCCCAGTGTAAGTCGCGAGTTTGTTCCCATGACTCAAAATATGAGAAGTTATGGCTGTCTACAATATGAATGCTGATAAGATGAATGTTGTTGTGTGGTATTTTTGCAGGTTGGAATGGCAATGGAGTGGTAGTCCAGTCACATGGCCAAAATCAGGAAGGCATCATTTCAAAAAACATAAATCTCGGCGTCCATCTCTTAAATGTTGTAGATTCTGAGAATACTCGGAGATTAAGAAACACAAACTTCTGTCCCTCACTCTGAAGATTTTGCCAGCAAAATGACGCTGTTGATTATTCATTAGTGTTGATATTTTTCATGTTAGTAGTTGTACGTATATTTTGGCAGAGAAATGTCCATTTGCACAAATCTGATCTGGATTAATGCAGATTGTAGGCTATATCACTTGTACCACTTTCAATAACAGATCGAATGTGCAATCTTTGTGACAATGTAGTAGCCAACTTTTGTGATCTTTTGCCCTGAATTGGCAGTTTGAACTTTTAATAACCTTGTGTCTTGTTCGTTTCACCATTCCCATAGTGCATTCAGTTGAGTTATGTGAGTTCAGTTCAGTTCAGTTCTACAGCTTGCTTTTTTGTTCTCTTGGTTCAAAGAGAATTGTTTACCAGAGCATTAGTAACAGAAGAATACAAGAGTTTCCAAAAAACAAGTCTTCCATCACAAAACAGACATTCGGATCATTCCTAAGAGAAATTTGGTTAGAATACAACAGGAACGAGGAAGCTAACCGAGTTTTTGTCTACAGAAAGAATATGGACAAATGAAGGGGGCTGCCTATTATGTGCGATATGGAATGGGGACAATCAGAGCACAACTAAGAAACAAGTGTAGAATACTGCTGCTCCCGCGCTTTTCAAATTCATGTAAAAGAGCCTTGCATGATAAAGATGTGAACACCACAAACTTGCCACTAGAATCTGTCGACTCAACTGATCCATTAGCAAGTTGCCAGCATGATATTTATATTACAAGATGTGAGTTGTGGCAACCACTTCCTCTTTACTCAAACGACCAAGCCAGCAACGGCTCCTTCAAACGATTTTTAGAAGTGAATTAATAATCATCGTTTTCCGTCAACACAAAGGACTGAAGATGCAACCTTGCTCTAGCTGCAGCAACAAGCGATTCTTCATCCTGCCTCTCCTTTGCCAAAGCAACTGCTGCGACATAAGCTTTTCTTGCCGCCTCCATCTTCTGTATCTGTATCTCATCCATTTTGTCCTAAGTACACAAGTTTCAAATCATAGGATCAGTCGTTAGATTTATTCAGTAACATAAAGATTTAATTGCCTTTTTTAAATGATTTGGGACAAGTCAAAGGCAGCATTCTTCCATCAAGATAGCAACCATTAACAAGTTTTCTATATATGCCATACTAGATGCTATATAGTTATATACTCCTTTTGCGAATTTTTAAGTGTTGTTTTTAAGGTTATGCACATGTATTTAATAAATAAATAAAATAAAGTTAATAAAGTTACTAGAATACCCCTACTAATTTAAAAAGATAAATGTGAGTTGGATAGATAAATATTGTGGAAAGATTATATTAATGCATTTACTAATTGTAAGGGTCAACTAGGAAAACTAATCAAATTTTCATATTGGAGTTACAGATGAACACTTATTAGATAGATTCAAAATTGTTTTTCAAAAACAATACTTAAATATGGGTGGAGGAAGTATCTGACAATTACAATGAACTATGTAAGACCGAATAGTGCAAACTTACTACGTCAGGAAGATGTTCCACATAGGAGGGTGTCATATCATAATCTTCGGTGGGTATTATAGGATCATCCTTGCACAAGCCTTCAAATACAACCATGAGAGCTGAAATCTGTGACTGCATGGAATCTAATTCTTCTTGGAGCCTCTCCACCTTTTGATTGGATGTCTTTGCTTCCCACTGTAACTTCTCAAGAGCTGCTTGTTTGTCAGCCAACTTTATCTGAGAGGATGACATTCATAAAAATATGTAAATTCACCAAGTATGGCAAACTTGCATTTTGCTAAAATAATCACAGGCAAAACGATTACAAATTTCAAACAAACATGACATCATGGCCAAAGGAGCATAAAACGTAAGAAATCATGTATGATAATTTTCAGGAATATTAGCAACATAACAAGCCTTGAACCACCATAATGCCTGGGGAATTTGGAAACCTTGTAATGCCAGCTAATGACATATAACCCCAGAGAAAAAATCCATTATCTTCTCCCTTGATGTCTTCTTGTATTACCCCCCCCCCCCCCCTCCCCCTTCAGAGCAGTGTTCTTAATACACCAGTCATCGAAATTCCAACCACAACTGACCCTGCCTATAAGAAGTTTCCTGAACAGTTCGACATGGTTGAGTAGGGCACTGATGAGGCAAGTAACCTTAAACTTTGACTGTGAAAATTAAGACATCGCTCCAAATAATCAGAAACAGCTTCAGCCTTTTGCTCTAGAAGAACTTCAAACCCTTCATTGCAAAAGCTCATTTCAATTAAATATTTAACAAAGATCATAGAAGCATCGATCACCCTTCATACATTAAACTTTAAGAGTATGGCAATGTACTATGGAAATTTCTCCAGAAAGCAGTTCAATTTCAGTCACAATTCACAAACTTATTTTACTCTCTCACATCACCCTCTCTTAGAAGCTAAAAGCAGCCTCCTAGCATCTCATCCTATTAAAAATGAAACAGAGGATAACGAGAACTCTCCCCAGCCACTCAAGTCTCGTGTTATACCAGAACTTGCACTTGCACGCTACATAAACCGCTGACATATGAGCTGAAGCCTAATCCTAACTTTATAGACAAAGATGTAGGAAGCAAACATGTCAATAGGAACCCATCTCAAGTCAGCACTTCTCTTAATTGTGGCAAAATGACCCCATCTATCTCTTGACAGATGCTTGCAAGCAAGTTGCAACAATCCATTTTGAGATTCTCTATCACTGCTAGTTGACTCGTATGCATTTAAGCTGCTTTCATAGCAATGCTTATGCTCCCTAACTGCCCGCTTCAGCAAATTGATGAAGTGAACCATGGTTTTGTGACATTGTTAATAGCAGGAAAAGAAAGATAGTCCTTTACATTATAGTAGTGGCCTAGTGGATGATGATTAGTTCAACAAGCTGCAAAGGGAAACAATGACGGAAAACCTAAATAGCCAAAAGTCAAATTAAGAGCTTTGACTAGATCCAATATAATACATCATACAATTAGCCAAGTGCCCCAAACAAGGTTCTTGCCTATGGCGGAGTACGGAAGGCTCAGATGTACACAACCTTACCTCATCTTCAATTAGTCCATGAAAGGTGGGAATTTGCAGAGTAAAATACACACAACAGTACAACGGTAAGTACTTGAATGAGGAGAAATTGTTGACACGATGTGCAAGAGATTGATCTACAATGGAACAGCAGGTAATCATCCCATTGGTGGATTTTCAAAGGCATCCATATAAAGGCATGTGAACATATCACATGTCATCACTTGGCACCTTCTGCACAGTAACTCCTCATGTTTAGCTTTCACAGCAAATAAACTGTAAGCAATTCATCAACTCTAGCACAAACCAGGCTAAGTTCAAAGCAGACAAAGCTATCTGCTGACTAGGCTTGCCTGCTTCTACAACAACAACAATAACAACAACCTACGAATAATCATCCGGAGAGCAAGGTCTGAGGAGGTCTAGATGCTCGCTTGCTTCTCAAGATTGATCTTGCAAATTGTTTTTAAAATTTTAAGATTAAAACACAACCAGTATCAAAATGTGAGCATAGTAGTCAAAGCATATTGCAGTAGTCCTTTTGAGTGAATGAATCACATAGTTTCATATCAACACACAAGACGGCAATTGTCCAAGTATAATCACATATATGAAGTAGTAAACATCACGGCGACGGCGTAGTGTAACAAAAGCAGTAAATAGATACCTTGGCATCATTGAGTTGCTGTTGACTAGACTTAATCAGAGAATCCTTTTCAGCAGCACAACGCTTCAGCTCATCAACTTGTGATTGTACTGAAATCATCTGGTTCTTAGAGATCTCTGCGGCTTTTAAGAGTTCATCTTTTTCCAAAATTTTCTGGCGTAGGTCCTCCAGCTGTTCCTTCAGAGCATTCAACTCTTCTCTATCTTTTTCTGCAGCCATATTTGCTGCGAAATCTGAGCAGTCATCTGTGGTTCCATCTGTATCATTCTTGGACTGCTTGAGTGGTTCTTTGTCTGAATGCTTCTTTCCTTGTGTAGACTTAACTCCATTCCGTTTTTTTGCATCATTCTGTTGCAAGCGAGATATAACCCATCAGAGCTCAACCATAACTTGTTCAAGCATTTTCAAGTAAGCTTTCTTTCTTCACAATAGGGCCATACTATTTCACCCACATCAGCATCATTATGAAGGTATGTAGGCTCCAATATTAAACAAATTATCTTATCTGATAGAATAATGCCAGGTTATTCAAATAAAGATTGAACTACCTGACTCTAGAAGGTATTGATCATTGTAAAATCAATAAGCTCCTTTCTAAAGCATCTTGATATTAGTTGACCTTGGAAAAAGGTTGTTCAAGTTCTTCATATTTCTCAAATATAGATTATCCACGCTACTTCATTCATATTTGTAAAATTCCTAGATTATGTATGAAGTCATAATTGTGAATTCCATTTCTCACCGGCTTCCTAAACTACGACTCTAGGCACATTTGCAAAATTCCTAGGTTATTTATGAAGTCATCATTGCGTATTATCATTTCTAACTGGCTTCCAGGACCTACGACTCTAGGCAGCATTACGCAAACACGGGAAACAACTCCAACTCAAGCCAATTCATGGGTTCAATTCTTCCAAAACCAAAATGACAACAAGCCATAATTACATGTGTTTGAATTTTAATCCCATAAAACTAGTTTAACAATGTTGGGCAAGCATCAATCAATTGGTTCAATTCAACCAATGCCATGATAAACAAACTGCAGTTAGCACCCGAATTCGCAAAGATATCATATTTCTGCTTCATACAAACATATCCACCAAACAAAAAATTGAAACAAAGGCAAAAGAGATTACCTTCTTGGCATCCCTAGAAGGAGTCTTGGTATAAATTACGGAACCCCTTCGCGTAAAAGAGCTGCTAGGTTTCCGGTCCTGCGACTAAATCGAATCAATCAATCCCACAAAAAATTAAACAACAAAATGAATGACATGAATCTGAGGCATAAAAACACAGACCAAGAGCGAAGAAAAACAGGAAGCAAAAGAACAAAGTTGAGAGACTTTCTCCATTTTCCCCATTTCCCCTTCTTCTTCCGCATTTCCAGGAACCCAAACGGAGCCCCCAAAAAAATGGAAACCCAAAATCAAAAATGGGGAAGAGAGAGAAAGAAGAGAGAGAATTACAATGAGGGATTGAACGAGAGGAACGATTTCGACGAGATCGTTGTAAAGGATCCGATCCAAATTGGTGGAGGGTGGGTTTCCGGGTCCGGATGAGAGAGACATGGGTTGTTCGCCATAGTTGCCCGAGCTTTGCTCCTCTGATTCCACGTAGCGATTTGTGTTGTACATTTTCTCTCTCTTTCTTTCTTTCTTTCTCTGCTCTGTGAGTGAGTGAGTGAATGAATTCTACAGAAATTCAAAGGGGTGGAGAGAAGTGAGAGAGAGAGAGAGAGAGAGAGAGAAAGGTGGAGTTGATTTTGAAAAGAATCCGGCGGAAATGTGAAAATCTCCGGCGTGAATGTAGTAGGGACTGGAGTGACAGTGGGTAGTGGGAATGCTTACTGAAATGCTTTCCTTTTTTTTGTTCCAATTTTGGAGGAGGCGTGGAGGTTGGTAGGAATCGAACTATCAACGGGTAAGGGCTGCATTAGTTGTGGAGTCGTTCTTATAAGATTTGAAATTTTGAAAAGATACTCTCAATTTTGACAAAAGATTTTCAACAATGCCACACTAGTCTATTGCTTAGTAGATCTTGACATAAGTCGTTCTTATAAGATGTGAAATTTTGAAAAGATACTCTCAATTTTGACAAAAGATTTTCAACAATGCCACACTAGTCTATTGCTTAGTAGATCACTATAGCCTCAAACGTCCATCAAAGAACGCACATTATCTTCTTCCTATTGCTCCTCTTCGTGTTCAATTATATCACCAATAAGACTACCACGCTTAACATTTACAACATGAATAATAACTATAAAGTTGCTAGTTTTATCATCCCAGTATCCCTCCATATTCGCATATTCTGACCATTGTCCTCTACTTGCATTCTTTCTCCAAAATGCAATGACACCAAGAGTACTTCTCCAAATATAGCTCGTAGAAGCCCTATATTGGCTTTCGTGAACTCACTCTGGAAGATGTACCTTGTTTTGAGCACTCTAATATCAAATGTATGGAATTGTTGACTCGCCTCAGGGTCAATATGACTCGAAAAGTTTTGAGCGTAAATAACGTATAGATAAATCATATAGAGATCTCGAGTCTTCTTGTTTAAGGGCCCTCTTTGGGCTAAAGCTTCGCGTGTTGAGCACCATCACCATTACAGTTAGAGAACAAATTGAATTGACAAACCTCATAATCATGCTTATCCACTCAACATAAAAGAAAAAGAAAAAAAAACTTTATGTTAACTCCATTGTAAATTTTGCTCATATCAAGCTTAACCGCCACAAACCTTTCTCAGGGCCTGTTCTTTTCAACTTATTTTGATAAGTTTCAGTTCAGTTCAGTCGCAATAAGTTCAGTTCAGTTCAGTTGAGTCACAATAAGTTAAGCTTACTTAAATTAAGTTAAATCAAGTTAAGTTAAGTCAATGTTATTTATTTATTTATTTATTTATTATTATTATTATTATAATAATAATAATAATAATAATAATAATAATAATAATAATTATTATTATTATTATTATTATTATTATTATTATTATTATTAAAGTTGTAAAAGTGTATAAATACATAAATAAAGAACTAAAATCATGACTTTAATGACCCTGAATTATATTGCTTACTTACCCATCATTTTATTTTTCCATAACAAACAACAACAACAACAACAACAACAACAATAATAATAATAATAATAATAACATCAAGTTTTGATTAAGTTAAGTTAAGTTTAGTTTCAGTTCAGTTCAGTTTTAGTTCAGTCAGTTTCAGTCGAAAAGAACATGCCCTCACTTGAACAACACACTTTTTATACCATGAACAGTGAGTCACAATAGCAACCTGAGTCTTGTTTATAATAAGCCCCTAATCCATTTCACTTATTTCACATGGTAAACTTGTTTGCAAATGTTCACAAGATGTCCTTAATGAGCCATTTTATGTTGACTTGTCTTTATTCATGGATGAGTTAGTCTAATTAAATGTTAAAGACATAACTAACCCTCCTTTTAAGTTTCCCTCTAATTAATTTGCTTACTTTTTAATTAGAGGAAAACTTAAACATGATGGGCATTGTTGTTATGCCATAGCATTACAGCATTACTTAAACACTAACATTCTAATTACAACGAATATGGCTCATTAAGGAGATGTTATGAACCTTTGCAAAAAAAAGTATAGGGATACCGTGTGAACTTTAACAGAAAATTTGGGTACATAATAATCACGGTAAAAGTAAAGGGGTATCCTTTATCCCAAAAAAAAAAAAAAAAAAAAAAAAGAAGAAAGGGAAAAAAAAAGGTGTATCATGTAGATTGTAGAAGAGAAAACACATGAAACAGATTGGTTGAAAGCCGGTCAACAAGATGTCAATATGTATATGTCATATCCTCAAAGAAAAAAAAGGAAAGAATGAAATCGGGGTCCCTAAAGAAAGATGTCATCTAATTGGAATAAATACGCTTTAGGTTTACAGGGTGTCTCCAGGAAACTGGAAAATGGAAAATGGAAAATGGAAAATAGAAGGGTTTTGATGATGGTTGTGTTGTGGTCCTTGGCTTTTTCTCCATTCAATTTTATCTTTTGTTGAACTAACTCCTGTACTCAAAATTCAATTCTCACAATTCTTAATTAAATTCTCTTTATTAATAATACTCACTCACTATAATAATAATAATAATAATAATAATAATAATAATAATAAATCTTTATACATCATATGTCTTCTTGTCACATACACACAGAGTTTGGTGTGCTAATAAACTCTCACCCTTCGTTACTCCATCATTCTTTCGGGCGTTTCTGCTTCAAGGTGATCGATCACAGCTATTCCCTGTAACCCTTTTCTTTTTCTTGTTTAATTTTGAAAATTTAAGTTTCTGTACTATTTCATGTTCTTTGATTGATCACATAATTGGGTTTTTTTTTCTTTTTGTGTGTGGCTCTTTTCTGGGTAGTATCCAAGGTTTGAGGAATCCAAAGCACAATTCTTGAAGCACAAACCTTGTTTTCAACTTTTGATGATGTGGGTTAGGGTTTGATTGCATAAAGAAAGCAAAATAAAAGATAAAGTTTTAAACTTTTTGGTAGATTATGAGTTGAATTAGTGATCAAAGTTGAGGGAAAATGGTTATTTAAGCAAAAAGGGCTCTTTAATTCACCTTTTAGAAAGTAAAATTTGTCTTATGGAATATTTTCTTCTTAGATTATTATGTTGCATTGAAGGTTTTGTTAGTTGGGTATCTTGAATCTGATCATCTTAGTAACTGTAGAGGTCCAGTGTACTTGAATTCGTGCATCTTGAAACATTGTGTGAGTTAAATTATGAGTATCTTGTTTTCATCTGTACTGGTGTAATAAGTCACATATTTACTGGTTGAAGTTGAACACAAATGATTGCTTTGCCTTTGTGTCAGACAAACATTTGTGAGTCATATGTTTCATGTCTTATCATTAGCAGCGCTGATTATGCGACTTTTATCTGCTAATTGCTGTTAAGATCACCTGATGCTTTCATCTTGATCACAAAAGTATGTTCATTGAAGGGCTGATTTCTAACTGTTTGATAAGTGGCCTATGTGAAGTACCTTCAGTCAGAATAGAACTGTTCTGTTTCAAATGCACTTGGTAATGTTTCAACCATCTAATATTCCAAGCTGAATTAAATTTTCAATAGCAGCAATGTGTTCTCTTTCCTGTAGATTTAATCAGCTACTAGTTGTTAAAGCTTCTCTTTTTTTACTCTTTATGATTCTGACAAGCCGTTGCTAACTCAGGTTGATTAGGCTTCACCTTTTTTTTCCTGAATCACGCAGATATTATGTCTAACAGACAAAACATGGATTTTATTGGGAGATATTTAGGAAAATGAACTAAGATTAAGACACGAAATAATTGTTATCGGAAGATCTTTAGGAAAATGAAAGCAGTGGGTGGAGCTGCGAGTCTGAAAGTCTTAAATTGAGGTGAATCTTCATTAATTTGAAAGGTTTCCAGCAGACAGAGTCGTACCTGTCCATTAATCAATTGGTTGGTTAGAGATGATGACTTAACAGATAGTGTTTACTTCCATAGATAACTGTTCCTTTCAGTCATTCATTTTGATTGCTCTATCATTGTCTAAAACATTATGCCTTTTCTTGCCCCTGCAGCTTGTTGCTCTTATTGTTTTCGAATCAGAAATTGATCCACTTGTTGATGTATTGTCGAAAATATTCTTACTTAAGTATATTGCTCACAAATTTCTGTTTAATGACCAAAATGTTTCAGCTAGTAAGCGATACTAATTTATGACCGAGCAAGGATGACATTGGTGATAGCACAATGATGGTGATGCTTCGCTTGACTGAGACATCTCCTCAATAATGGAGCATCATTCACCAAAAATAGGAAAACGGAAAGGTTTTCTTACTTTCTTCTCTCTTTGTTCTTCTCTCTTTGAAAAAGAATTCATTTTTTTTTTAATAATGTTGTGGTGGTATATCATGGAGAAAGACAATCTAATGTAAAGTAACCTTTGCTTTCCTTTAGCTATGAGCTGTGAAATACTCACAAAATTTCCAATTATCCTTCTTTAGTCTGTTTATGACAACCTTTTATGCTCCTCTGTATGTTCTGTATTTTAAGTATGCTCCAAAATGATGGTGTTTGATCTGACGATGACAAAGTTATCTAAGATGAATTTCTGAAAACCAAATTCTCCCTTTCTCTTGTGCAGCAGAAGACACACACATATACCAGAATCAAGATTCAGAATGTAGAGTTGTAGAAGTTCCACAGTGAAACCAGATAAGTTAGGCATTGATCAGGTATAGAAACTAATCTCAATTTTTCAGGATCGCGCAAAATCCGGAAAAAATGCCTGAAGAGGAAAAGCCCAAGTTGGAAAGTACCGGTAAAATTGAGAAAAATATCTATGTTGATAGTGAAGTATTAGATAGGTTTTGGATAGAGGATCCCATTTCCGAATATGGTAAACCAACGAAAGCTGTGCTGGAAACTTTGTTATTTAATCGCTGTGATGAGAGAGTCCTGCTGCTGATGGTGAGTGAAGACTTTACAATGGAGGGTGAAGTGATTTCTGAAGGGTGCGATCCAATTTCCTTCGATGTTGAAAGCAAATTGAGATCTGTGGTTCTTAAATATATGTTGAATGATGAGTATTTTTTGGCTAGGCTTTCTGGTGGGAAGAAGCAAGAAGAGGAGAACACATTTTGTCAGGTATATTTTTTAGACATCTTTCTTGCTAGAAGTACAGTTTTTGTAATCCATTGTGTGTGACAACTTAGACTTGGTTACAAGTGTCCAATTGAGATACCTGTCCAAGTTTCAGAATCGGCCATTTTCTGAACGATTTGTGTGTTTTTGGCCTAAATTAAGTGTGAGTGTCTGTACCCATGTTTGAGTGTCGAGTATCTGATATGGATGCTTGTTGGATACTTGAGGTGAAATGAAGAGTCCGAGTAAGATATGCTTGCATTTCGTGATAAGGGGAGCATGTACAGATTCAAATCTCTTTTAAGTTCTGTTATTGTGTGGATTCAATTAATCAATTGTCATGGCTGTATATACACCAATCACCAAAAACCATTCAAGTGTTCAACTGGGATACGTTTACAAGTGTTAGAGTTGGCTATCGACTGAAAAATTTGTGCGTTTAAAACCTAAATCAGGTCTCAAGTTTACATACCCATGTCGCATGTCAATTGTCCTAAAATGAAGAGTCCAAATGACACAGGTGAATGTCAATTAGAATTTTATTTTTTTTTTCATTTTTCTAGTGGGTTAACAGACCTTACAATGTCTCGAGATGGAAGGCGAGTTTATTGACTCAGTTTGCAGTTCATGTAGCATAGGAAACAGAATCTGGTCTTCAGATTCACCAACCTTTTCTGGGGGTTGTGTGCTTGTGCTCTGAACTTTTAGTTGATGAATAATAATGAGATTGTTTAATTTACTAGAATTTTAATTTTGGGTGGAACTTAATGAAAAGTTCAAATAATCAGCTTGCTTACATGCATAAATATAATCAAGAGGGTACCATATATGCCAATAGACCATAGTAAGGCAGAAATGTATATGTCACAGCAGTATCAGAAACAAAAGGCCATAAATCATTATGATTCCTAAAATTATTAGTATGATGATTTATAGCCATAAATGATTGTTTATACAAGGAATCAGAAAAGAGATAAACTTGTCATTTGACATGAAACTGCTAAAGCTTAGAACAATTTGGTTGCACAAATTCATATCTATTACATGTCTTCCAGTTGGTCCATCATTCTATATAAACCTTTTGCTATGATCTCATAAGTTTGTAATGAATAAAAATTCTCAGGATGCAAGCAAGGAGACAGAGGTGGAAAACACCATGGATTTACCTGTAGATGGAGCATCCAAGATCCAAGAAGAAAAGAGCTTAGCTTATTACCTGAATGAAAAGCCCCAAGATGATGAATGTGAGAAGATGGTCTTGCCTAATGAAGTCCAAGAAAGTGTCAATGTGATCCAGCAATACTCAGGGACGATTCCTTACTCAGGCAGCATTTCTCTTCGGTCCACCAGCAGCACAGCGAGCAATCAGTCCTTCGCTTTTCCCATGTAAATTTTCTCCATCTGCACGTAGAATCAGATTTTTTTTTATTTTTTTAATTTGCGAATGGTGATTTAAGTTTAATCTTTGTATTAATAAATTTGGTGAACAGATTGGCACAGGAGTGGAATAGCAGTCCTGTAAGAATGGCTAAACCTGACAAGAAGCAATTGACAAAGAAAAGGCGTTGGAAGTTAAAGAGTTGGATCTGCTGTAAATTTTGATCCGTTTAGGCTTTGATTCTTCTTCTTCTTCTTCTTCCTCCCCTTCTCAAATCTCGGTCTCTGTCTCATCTCTCTCAGGCAGTAGAGTTAATTCTGTAGCTGGGTCATAATGGCAGACCCTGGGTCATTGTTCAAGTTAAAGCATGAAAGCCTTTGTCAATAATTGATATAGTTCATAGTCTTGCTAGAGTATCAATTGGGAGATACAGTAATTATTTTGGCTGGCTATCCTGTTGTTGGCATCCAGAAAGTTGAATCTCATTTAAGTTCTGTTTTCTGGTCTATCATAATGCTACCTACTAGTTCACTGAGTTTGGATGATCAGCAATCACTACAATAACATTTCTGAGTGGGTACAGTTATCATAGCTATATATACACTATCGGCATGAACTATATTACTCAGACTCGGCTACTAGTCTCCATGTGGAATACATGTCCATGTGTCGGACCCGACCATTGTCTGAACAATCTGTTCGTTGTTGACCTAAATTTATGTGTCAGCATTATCAAGTGTCCATACCCATGTCGGAGTGTACAATATCCGATGTGGATATTAGAGAAAAATGAAAAAGTTCGAGTACCATAAGCTAAAAATACTTAATTTCATGAATAGGACTATATACAGATCCCAACATAAGTGTTTATGAAGTAACATGCCGAATGCACCTCTTCAGACTTCTTCAATATAATGGTGCAGAACAGTGAAGATGGGGTGCATTTCACTTATTTCAGGATTCAAGTTGGTGTCTCTTGCTTCAGTAAGACATCCATTCTTCGAAAGTTCAGCATTCTGGGAAGATATCGGAGTATCTTACTTTGTTCTACTAGACGACATGCAAGAGGTAATGAACTTGATTAAACTTGCACTAGTAACCAGACAGTACAGCAGCTAAAATGGAGTATAATTCATCCAGGGAAATCAATCTCAGATTCTCAGTAAACTTGATGATCTCAAGTTTCCCCTTTCCTGTTTGGATATCCTCCTCTCAGCACAAGGTAGAGAGCCTGGTTATGCATCATTCGCACTTCAAGCGCAATGGATATTCAATTCATGTGAGGTGAGGGACATGCGCAACAGATGAGTGCATTATCATAATTTATGATTGGAATACAACTGTTGCTGTTTGGTTGACATTGGCTTATTATAGATGTAAAATCGTGACCACAGGTCTCTAACATATTCCACATATGTAAAGGCAACAAGACAGCAAGTCCCACAAATGCATCCACGATGTTGTAAAAGGGCCAGAATAAGGATCAACATGACATCAAGCCACACCACACAACAGAGCGAGAAATTAGTATATAGTTCCGGACCAATGGTCCCTTCTCTCATATAACAAGATATTTAGCATATCTTTTGTGGTTGATTTAGAGTTGATTTCACTTAGTATGTGAGAGAGGACCACTGATCTCGAACCATGTAATAATTTCTCAGAGCGAGCACAAGATAAGTGATCCCTATGCGTCATTAAGCAGATGATAGAACGTCTGTTAGTCTCTAAGCAATTGCATAAGGAGCTTCTCTAACCCTTCCCTTTATTATCTTCCGAAGACTTGTGAAGACACACAATCACAAATCACGATTGCCTACGTCCACAGATCTTCATAAAAGTCCTAAACTTCCAACCATCCTCTTTTAAATTTTTCTTTTCTTTTCTTTTTTCACTCCTTCTACTGATCAAGCACCATCATGTTACTATTCAGCTTAAGAATGACGAAAAATTGTGGAAAAACAACACTGCCACAAGTAGGATTACAAGAGCATACCGATCTATTTTGTGTCGGATCAAATTTATCGGATCAGATCAGATGTATTCTGGTTGGTTCAGTTTCGATTTGATTGTATTCGTATTCGGATATACATTTTTTTGGGACATATTCTGGTCGGGTAAAACGCTCGGGTCATTGTCGGGTCTGATCCAATAGGGCGGTTCTTATTTGGATAGTCGGTTTNGTGTGTGTGGGTTATATTCGGTGTTATCTCTTCGGGTTGATGCAAATACGAGTTCAAATTCAAGAGGTCAATATTGAATCGCATCATATTTGGTCATCAATTTTTTAAATTCAGCCTAAAATCGGGTAAATATTAATTTTGATCAAATTCTTATATTGGATAAAAAATGAATTAAGTTTCAACCATCCATGAACATTTATAATAGATAGAGAATATGCGGTAAACAATAGCGGACCCATCATTCGCGATCTAAGGTAAAAGGGACGATTTAAGATTGTCAATTGTGGAGTGTTGGGCTTGGGTCCTTCACCCTTGGCAAATGAGCGCGTATTTGCTTGCATTGTGTGGTGGGATCGCGGTTCAAATTATTGAATTATTCCTCCCGGGGCGAGGGGATTAGTCACTGCTGTCGGCGGTGGATACTCTGGTTAAAACCAAAAAAAAAATTATTGAATTATTCAATCCTAGTGTCTCAATATTCAAACATTTAATCATCTTAATGTACGTGACATAATATGAATCGACAATGAATGATGCATGCTTGCAATTAGGGATGGCAATGGTTCGGGTATGGTTCGAGTGGAACCATATCCATATATCCATATCCATATATCCATATCCATTTATATTTCTCCATTCATATCCATATCCATAACCATTTATATTTTTTCATCCATATCCATATCCATGTCCATGTATTTTTCTCCATCCATATCCATATCCATGTCCATATCCAATTATATATCTCCATCCATATCCATATCCATTTAATTTCACTTTATCCATCAATATCCTTATCCCGTGGATGAAACAGGTAAATGGATATCCAACAACTTTATCAAAAATGAGTTTTTATTTAAACACGACATAATATTAGCACGCCATAATATCCCAAGTTACACATAAAATATGCACAACAAATACAATTATGTTTAAAAACTTGAAAGAGTTGTTTATTTTATACTTAAAAACTTGAAAGAGTTGTTTATTTTTGTGGTGGGAAATGGGAGTAATAAAACTTTATCTATATAGTAAAGTAAAATACAAATAAATAAAATTTGGGAAAATTTCAGTTTGGTGACTTGGGGTATAGCGATATTTCATTTAGGTGGCTCAAGTTTTACATAATATCTATGAGAGTTTTTTGTGAGGAACCCCCTTATATAATACACTTTTTGTAAAAAACCCCCTTATATAATTTTTTTTGTGGGGAACCCCCTTATAAATTACTTTGGCCA
>BSSO01002458.1:0-19299 GCA_030267885.1 Mesembryanthemum crystallinum | reverse complement strand
AAAAAAAAAAAAAAAAGAAGAAGAAGAAGATTTGAGGTAGTTGCAACACTATTAGCTAGGATTAAGAAGGTTTAGCGGTTTTATTCTTTGGGTTTATATAAGATAATTAAATAGAGTTTAGGTATGGAGAGGGACTTGAGGATCAAAAAGAATTAGAAGTAAAATCAAATTTTGAGATATCATGTATAAAAAATCGATTGAATAATATATTGATCTAATTATCTGATCCTCAATTGTTTCAAGGAAGGTACAAAAACCAGTACAATACAATTACGTACAACAAAAAAGGGAAGATCAAACTTGAGACATACTATATTGAGAACCCCAATTTTTTTTTGGTTCACAATCAAGAGTATCCACCGTCGACAACAGTGACTATTCCCCGCACTGGCTTGTAGGCACCTCAAAGGGTGGGACAGCTAGCCAAGGGATTTAAGGCTGTTAACCATTTGGACAAAACTTCTAACTTTAACGTTATCAAAAAGTATGGTGCAAATCTTGCTTCAGAACAAAAATACTAAAAGATACTGTAACAGATACAAGAATTTCAATTTTTGCCGTAATACTATTGTTGTTATCTAGTGGTTGACATACATAGTTTCATCTCAATCAAACAATCTCAGGATAAATGATAAAAATGTCTCTTATCAGAACTCAAAATATAAACGGTGAAAGTTATTGTTTATTTAAATCCCGTAATACAATGACAATTTATGTAATCAATTTCACCATGAAAAGACAAAAGACTTTTTCCTTTTCTAAAAAGGAGTGGAGAGAAGCAAACAAATTACTTGAGTATATATATTCATAAGTTGCAACACTTAATTAATGCCATAAAATTTTGCACACAAAAACAAAATATCACCTTTTTCATGTACAAAAACCTTCATTTTTAAGCTCAATGAGAATGTCAAAAAGGGAAAAGAGGAAATAGAAAAAGTTTCCACTTAGTTTTAGCCAACTCCTAAATGAGTATTCCCTAGCTTTTCAATGCTCAATAAGGTGAAAGACTCTTGCTAGCAGGTAATTAATAACAGTAGGACTATTATGGGATATATGGCTAGCTGAATCTGAATACCACTAACATATGTCCAATTTATATCATGTGCCCTCCTATATGACAGTCCAAAAACATTTTAGCATCTTGATATCCTATATGTCCACCTATGCTTCATGCAAAAACAATATATATATGCTTTTTAGCCCTTCTACCTAAAGCCATCACTACCCTACCAAAATGCAAAGTCATTAGTTAAATAAAGCCAATTAAGGTGAACATCACCAACTCACATGATTCTTACAATTACACATGTATCCAGTGAAAACTTAAAAAGTACCTCAAAAAGATGGATAATTACAGCTATGTTATTAATAATACTTTATTCAAAATTAATCATGTGGTCATAATTATGGGTAGTTACTTATGTTCCACTTTTTATGTCAATTTTAATCCATGAAATCGAAATTGTATGAATGAATAATAGAGTTATGTTACGTAAAAATATGAAAATAATTAACACGTGACAATTTAGTTAGTTGCGGACGAGAGTATTTTGTTGCTATAACACATTGTACTGTAGTGATGAGCAGCATCTTGTTTTGTGGTTATAACAACCCGATTTCAAATTCCAATAGTTTTCTCTTTTTGAGACTTACAAACGCTCTACAACTGATCAATCGTGTTCGAGTCGTTGGGTTGGACTCCTTAAACTCTCATTCCATTCAGGTTAAATAAATGACTCGCGAAAAATAATTACAAGTTAAAGTTACATATCACTTGAGCCGCATGTTATAGGCGACCATGAAAAAGATTCAAATTGTTACTATATATTTACCATGGTACATATATTATCATCAGGGTTCCCCCATATTCATCATATCTATAATCGAAGGAAAAAAGGAATACAGCAATGAGTAGCAATGAATGGTGATTGGTGAATGCATAGATGCAATGCTGGCAGGACGTACTTAAAATTGTTTGGCATTTTAAACCAATCAGATTTGTTTATTTGGTTGGATTTTATTACATGAGGGGGGTGGAGAGGTAAAAGACAGATGAGTATATACTTCCAAGAGATGGGGTGGGACCCAACAGATTTATTGAATGATTCAAAAGAGAAGGTAGGGTTTTACTAAAATCCATTAAGGATTGATAGAGTAAGAGTAGAGTCCTTTAGCTGCAAAAATAAACTTGGTTGCTTTTTTTTTTTGTTTTTAATTCAGGTTTGTAAATATTTATATTTATATATCTGGAGATTTGGAAGGTTGTGTAATTTAGAATGAAAGAAGGGGAATAGTACTTGGTAATCTTTGTCGTTGTGCTTGTCTCTTTAAACCACTGCAACATTCCTCTGTTGATGTTAATAGGGCTACCTAGCTAGCTCCCGCAGTACAAGTAAAATCATGCATCACATAAATTCATCTCCTTACATTACTAGTCCCCACCCACCAAAAAATAAAAAAAAATAAAAAAATAAAAAATGAAAAATAAACCACCTCTCTTCCACACACTAGTATTAAGTTCACCAAACATATCAATTGAAGAATTGGTACATTTCCTGTCTCTTAAGTACATATCCTTTTCTCTCATCAACTATGAGCGAGGTGTACTTATGTGGGAAGTCATGATCGATCTCATAATTAGGGAAGAGGCATCGTAATCAATATGAATTTAAAATATAGCTGGTATCCACTATAACACACAATACTTTTTGGTTATGGATAGCCAGTGTATTTTGCTATCTCACGCACATTCACACCTCTAGTACATGTTCTAATAGGAAAACAATGTAACGATAATATAACCGGAAAAGTAAGTCTAATTGGCAAATTAACACAATTGGTTGATGTGCAATGATATTTAATAAATATTTAGATGTTTAGGTGGATACACCAATAGTGACTTATCTACCTAATGGTTAAAACTGAAGTATCATATATAAGGTCGCAGGTTCCATCCCCCCTCAGAACCCATGTCTAAAACAGTAGATAGATTTGCATCACGACAAAAATTGATTTGGATTTTGGAGTTTAGTTATCCTATTTGCATTTGAAATAGTGAAATTTTAACACACAAAACCAAACTTTTTTGTTATCATTATGGAAGTAATGGAACCTTTCCAAAGCTCATACACGGCCGCCACAAGTAAAGACAAAGGATGGCTATGCTACAGACTACACTACACTAGTCTAAAATCTTAATTGTAAGTTACTACTGGGCTTCCAAAAGGCCCGCTTCACGTGGATACCTTGTTGTTGTTGTTGTTGTTGTTGTTGTTGTTGTTGTTGTTGTTTATTCTCTTTCCTTTCCTTTCCTTTGCTTCTCTGGCTCTTCCCTTTCATAAATCATAATCCAACATACCACCAAAACAACAAATTGTCGTTTCCTCTGTTCATCCTGCATAAAACGACACTTCTTAAGATTGCACCATGGATTTCACCAGCCTCATTTGACATGTCCTAGTCTTTTGCATTAGTCTTATTCCTCATGGCATCGTAAGGGTACAACTTCTTCTGTCTTAACATACATTGTACCACCACCATTGCCATCATGCCCGGCCTACTCAACAACAACCTCCCTAGGAATAAATTTTAAAAAGAAATTTTCTTTTGTTTCGAATTTTCTTTTCATTTCTAGTCGGAGGATGGTAGGGGAACATATTTATTACGATAGTAACTATATCCATCTTAGTTGTTGCTGGATATCTTAATCTTACTGATGTTGAAGCGAGACTAGTGGCATGAAATGTAAGATTATTCCTTTTGTTATTAGAGAAAAATTATTCACAATAAAAATTATGCCTCTCTACTAGGTAGAGGTAAAGGCTATATACGGTTCTGTTCTTTTCGTCTTATTTTTGTTGGAACCCAACATTTCCCGACAAACCCCATCAACTTCCAACAATTAGCAAAAAGTTCCAACAATCTCCATCAACCTTCAGCAACTCCTAGCAAACTCCAACAAACAATAAAAAATTTCCATCACTTTGCAGTCACGAGAATCATCAACAATACCAGCAAATCCCAACATTTTCCAGTAAACCCCAACAACTTCCAACAATCAGCAAAAAGTTCCAACAACTTCCATCAAACTCCAACTCTAACACTCCAAAAACCAAACGTAAAGAACAGACCCGTTATCTTGATCTCCCCAGCAGGATTATCATTGGGTAGTTATTGTTGTTGTATGATTTGATACAAGTATTGTGAAAATAAAATTTAGATATTACTACCTAGAAGAGATTATTAATAACATTTTTATTTAAATTAATATAAGTAGGTATTGTGATCCTTGCCAAATCAAGAACGATATGGGTAGATCGATGTTTGACAAGCAAACAAATATATGCAAAATGTTAATTATACTAATCATAGATATACCTTATCCTAAAGAAGGATATAATAAAAATACAAACCATAATATACTCAAATAATTAGATTTTTTCCTACATGAAATCAATTGGTAGTAAGTAGGCACTTTATTTTATACTTAAAAAAAAAACTTACCATTCTATGTTTGTCTTCCATTTTTAAATCAATAAGTATAAGTAGATTGTGTACTTAATATGCTATTGACTTCAAAATTATGAATCACAACTATAATTTCACGTAACATTAGCCCTTCTTGCATATATAATTTTTTTTCGTCCTATACCTAAGTAATAATTTTTTGTTTTTCTTAGTTTCTTTTAATATATGTAGGATTTCACCGTCATACTTGGCTTGCAACTAAATCCTTAACAAAATTATTTAGCAATAAGTTGCTTTTCTTTATCTAGTAGTAACCTTTGTTTTTTTTTTTTTTTTTTTTTTTTTTGCATTTTTAATATAATATCAACAAATCAAAAATAAAACACTTAAACATTGAAATTCCGATAGAATGTTCCATACACATTTCCCTCTCTTAAGCCAATTAATGTATGTCATCAAAGAAGGAAGAATGTTGGGAGGAGGGTAACATGGCTAATTGGCTATGATGAGGGTGTGTCAAAATAAACCTGAATATATAGTATGGGACCACAACTATATATCACCATAGTACTCGATCTATAGATCATCTCAAATCTCATAATCCATATATCATGGACCATAAGTAAGGAGAAAATATAAAATGTACCTTCATATCTAACGCTTTTTCGCTTCATAGAATTTTTGTGATGCAATCTGTGTTATTCGTTTTGTTTCAATATAAATACAATTATGAGATATATAATTGTTTGGGCCTCCAACTATCTGTTAAATTTTTAATTCGGATGGTTTCTTCAGATGGTATCAGATATTCAGTGAACAGGAGGTCTTGAGTTCGAATTATGGCGACCCCCTTATTCCTATAATTGAGATTCCTCTTTGTGCAAGATCTACGTTTCAAGTCCAAAGGGCATTGGTGTGAGGCCGGGATGCGTATGTCCTTTTATATTTTGAAAAGGTTTTTATATGTTAAAAGATAGCTCAATTACGAGTGTATATTTAGAATGCATTTGAGATTTGAGACTATACCACATAATATTATTCCTTTCTTATTATTTGATGTTCAAACACACTAACATTGAATTCAAATTACATGCATTCTCAAGCTCAGTCCGAAACTTAATACGTAAATATATTCAACCCATTTTTATCATTTTACTCAATCATCGAAAATGATTTGATTTATAAGTAGAACTATGGAATAATAGGGAGATAAACACTCTATTGAATTTCAATTGCGTATGAACTTGGCAGTCTGAGTTACATTTAAGGGCTCAAATTCGGCTTATAAATTCTCTTAACATCTCTATCACTTACCTCGAAAATGAAACTGATCTCTGTCAAATTTCTACAATAATCGTGTCTAAACTTGACAGTTCGAGTTCATCTCAGTAATTAGCCCTCCCCCTCCCCCCTCCCCCTCCAATTCATGCACCTAGCTTAGTAGCTAAACCGTTAAAACGATTTTATTTTTTTTGAACTTCCTTCTAATTCCAGGTTGGCTAATAATGTGTATATTAACGTGTGGTTGGTGAGAGCATAAATATAAATTAGTAACAATTATGAAAAAAAGCCAAAAATTTAATCTTGGATGATATGGATGGATACATTGATTATTACATGCAGAGCTGAGAGCATCGATATATAGATTTGCTTTCTGCGAAAATGGGACCTAAAAGTTGTAGTGGCCCTTGTCTAGTAGTGCACATGGAGGAAAGTCTCTATACNTTTTTTTTTTTTTTTTTTTTTTGGGCCATGTTTTTGCTAGCTACTACTTGCAATTTTGCATTTCATTTGTCTTAACCAAACAACAAAATCCTAGCTACTTGCTTAACGACAAACACTTAATTTGTTTTTATGTTGATAATTGCACATTATTTTATTCTTCATTACAGCAACTTAATCACTCATTACACCCGATTCTCTCCAAATAACATGGCGATCTAAGTCTTTCTAAATTCACTACTTTTAATTTTATTATTAATCTTCTCTCAGTTTAATTAATTATCTCTTCTTGTATTCTTGTGTTATTAATTTAAGGTAATGACCACAAAGTTTTTGTAAAAGCTAAATCTGGTTAATTTGCACTATTTTTTTATTTTATTTTTAATTAATTACTTTGCTTTTCCATGTTCTATTTCAGGGAAGACTGAAGAGTGTTCGACATTTGAGAGTACTAGTATTGATTTGCATTTAGCGTATATAAAAACACAACTCAACATTTTGAATTTTAATACGTAATATATAGATAGTGTAAAATTCAAATTACAATATAAAAACCAATTTTATTTAAATCTATTTTATGTAAATTACTTTTTTTTCTCTCACATATTACTATGATTTTTATTCAGTATTCATTCAGTCCAGTTTAGATCGTTATTTTAATTGAAATTGAAATACCCTAAGTCTTGTATGTTTCAGATAGATAGATAGATGCCCCATTTTAGGTATGATAACATAATAGTTCAGTTAAAACTTGAAGCTAATTTGTATTCATCATGTAGATGGATGGTGATTAGATACTCATTAATCATTATGCATATATCTTATCATAAAATACCCAAAAATCTTAGGTCTTAATAGGGCTCAACTTTACCATATTCCACCAAACTAATTAGTTACAAAATTCGAATTTTGTCATAGAGATAATTGTATAGATACTTTGACTGACTATATTATATATGGGCATTTTCAAAAGAGAAAAAAAAAAAAAAAAGTAATTGTGGATGGATTTGTTTCACTAGTCACATTATCAAAATCCAAAATATGTTACAATGTAATCCTCCTGATTGGTCAAGTGACTCGACCAAATTTGAGATAATCCACAAGACTAAGCCATATATATTGTGTGCTTGAGGCCAAAAGGGAGGAAAGGGAAAAACACTACTAGTATTAGCTTTTGTTGTAGCAAACGACAAACCGTTGATAACCTTTTCGGCAAAAACTATAGTAAAAAAACATCCATCTGTGGATATATACTTTATTTACTACTTTCCACAATACTGATCATTGAGCTGAAATTAATTTAATATAAAGCAAAACATCAATACTATAATAATCAAAATATTAGCTTATGAAGCTCTCCCTTTAAGTATATGTGATATAGGCAATTACATTCAAGCAACTAACTAAAAGACAAAAAATTAATTTAAAATTAGGTTCAAATCTTACTAATGAACATTTTATTCTTAAAGTCGATTTGGTGCGAACATGATAAGTTATGAGTCAATAGATTTATATTGGTTATTCAAATACCTACAAAAAAAAAAAAATACTCATCATTGAGCTGAAAATTATTTCAATACTCCATACATCCGAATTAGATTGTCATTTATACTGTACGTTTTGTAATGCCTACTCATCACACTTTCGAATATAACAATTAAATTGCTATTGTTTCTCTAAATGATGGGATCAAGTAAATCGTAGATTGAGAATAAATATCAATATGACAACTAAATCCAAACCTACGGTTTAACAATCACTAATGCTAAGCTATCCCTCTAAGTTTGGGGGTGATCATATAAGAAATAATTATATACAAGCAACAAAAAGACAAAAAGTATGCTCATGATATGATTAATTTTGTTTAGGATACCTCGTTTGATCATCATTGTGATTGTAATTATTATTATTTTCATTCTTGATCGAAGAAGCTCCATGCAATAATAATTTTTAATTAATGTAATCTAAGATCCCGATCCCATATTAATAAACTACGTGCCAGCATGTCATACACACAAAAATAAAACAGTTATTCAAATCTAGATATAATCTTGTTTCTTCTAATGCTTTTCTTTGTCCTTTTCTTTGTTGGTTACGTTAACTACGATCGATAGTGATGTTTTGCAAATTTAAAATATTTTCGAGTAACTAGACAAAGTCTGCTTTATTTTATCTTTTCAATAATATATATATATATATATATATATTTTTTTTTTAATTTTATGATTTGATCCATTTTGTGTGTTTTTTTTTATTTCTCCCGATTCTTGGCCCCTTAATTACAATTGGTGGATGGCATAACCAGGTGCCTTTCATAACAAAGGAGTTTCATGGTCCTGATCATAGTTGCTGTATTTAATTTGTTTTTCACACAGTCTAATTCTAAGGCTATATGTTTGGCAAACTTCGATCTGGCTGTGAGCTGTAATTGTAACTAGTGTTCTAAATCTTATTTGGTATAGCTGAGAAAAAAACAAAGAAAAAAAAAATAACACTACTAGATAATGCTTCTTTTGCGATGGGAAAACTTCGTCGCAAAATACCAATTACGACAGGAACTTCGTCGTCATCCCCTCATAAAAGGGTGGCATCGTAGTTGTACTTTACAACGGTTTTTAACGTAATTCCCATCGCGAAAAATCAATTACGACGGATTTTTACTACCGTCATGAGTTGATTGGCATAAATAGTCTAAGTTCTAGTAGTGTAAGCTGCAAAATTCAAGCTGTAACTTTTACTCAAAAGTTACCAAAAGCTAGCCGTTAATGCCAAACATAACCTAACTACTTTGTACACTTGTACTATAGTAACTAGTAACGAAATAAAAGCAATATAATCTGTAAGATAATCAAAGTGGCCTTTAAGTTTATCCAAAAGGATGAAACGCTTTGAGACCTAGTGGTCTGGGGATAATGGTTATAAAAATCTAAAAGTTTTCTGTTTTTGGATAATTGAAGAAATTAAGTTGACCATTTGCAAAAATTCAACTAGATGCTAAAAATAAAAACTAAGCATCAATAGCAGCAAATAAGGTTTTGTTCACCTCATGTTATTTTTGTTGGTTTCAATTAAAATAACAAAAATCAATATACACTATAAGAAATTTGCCTTTCTACGAAAATTTTCTATGACGGAATTATGACACACAACACACATTTATGACGGTAATTGCCCCGTAGTTTATAATGACTTACAGTGAAAATTTACAACTATGACGTCCCCTTTTACAACGGATATTTCTATTAAAATTCGATATGTGCAATTTAAATAAACTTCCAAACACTGTAGTTAACTTTACCACCGGCCATTAACCTGATCTCCCGTCTCTATCATCAACAAACAATCCATAACTATATTAGTATCAACTACCAGCCAATTTTACCTAATAAGACTTAGCTTTAACTAAATCATCCATTAACCAAAATTTGTCAATTAAATATACAAAGATATATTCAAAGATATTCATCAAGGATTATGCCCTATCACCTAGGTAGTGTGTCCCTTTTGAAATTGGGGCAAATTGAGCCATATAGAGCCATATATATACATGACACATTTAACTATATAATATAATATAAGAACTTTTGCTTATTTATTTATTGTTATTTAAATTCAAGTCATTCATGTCTTTTGTTTGCAAATCTGCTGTGGACCACATAATGGCCGGGTCTTAGAGCATAAAAAGGCTTATCAAGACTCAACTAATACTTAGGTCTCAACCTCTTGTTTTTCTTTTTTTTTTTCTTTTTAGGATAAATTTTTTAATTATTATTATAAATATTAAATAATAAGTTATTTGTCAATTACATGCATGAAAACGACAAAATTTATCTGGGAAACTGGCATAACTGCATGGTCTTTAAATTGAAGTGGAACTCATGTTATGGATAAATCCAAGACTCGTCCATTTACTCACTCTTGCTAATTTATTATAGTCCATTGATTTCAGTTCCTCTATCATCATAACTCCTTTATTTTGTCATTTTCTACTTTCCATTTTTATGCTCTTTTAGTAGTATATATGAATATTAAATTAGTTTATGCATTGCCACGTGTACCGGGTTTTAACGTTTACTGATTTATTTGTTGTTGTGATGCGGATGCCCTTCTGGCCTTCTTTGTGAAAGAGTTGCTAATTGATAATTTTAGATTGTTAGGTTCGAATTTGGAAACAAGCTCTTTAGTAGCTAGCTAGCTAAGGTACTAAAGTTAAGGATGTGTACTGTTGTGTGTTACACATGTTGATCTTTGTAAGTACTCTATCAACGGTCAGATTTAGGTGTAGTCATGCCACGGTTCAGGGTTCGCCATGACCTGATCTCAACCTAGCGTGGGTTGGATTGATTTGGCTAGGTCCGATTTGTGTTCGAGTTGGTCCTTTAAACCATAACCTGCCTACTCAGAGTGATAAGATATGGTAAATGAATCAAGTCCTAATACTTATAGTAGAGTTCGAATTTTGGCAACCCCTAATTCTTATAGTAGAATTTACTCCTATAGCTGAGCCTTCTACATGCAGAATGGACCGTACCTATGCGTGATCCAGACTTCAAGCACAAAGGACATTCGCGTGAAGGTGGCATATCTTAGAACTTTTCTACTATATATATATTGCCTTAGATCCCTATCAAGATGAAGCCAGTGCCACTAGCAAATTAGAGCTTGGGGGATTAATTCAAACTACTACAACCCATGAGAATCGAACTATGAATAGGAGAATAAATTGTGGGATTGGGCTGTCTTTTGCGCATAACTCTACTAAAGAGGGAGTATAAGACAAATCTTTTAACGGATAGTATTATTATCGAGTCCAATAATTAAGAATCTCATACTGTATAATAAAGGCAAAGCCCGGCCCATAAGGTATTTGATCAATGAACTTGGATCCATGTAATTGCTCGTTGCAGTAATGCGGACCAAAAATCCAATGGGCCTGAGAATGTAGATGTGGGCTAATACTATCAATCCAGCATCGTCATCTTCTCTTTCGTACAGGTCTTTCTCTTGGTTTGACTTAGGGAGATACAAATTACTATGGTCTTTAACATAATACTACATGATTAAGAGCCTATTATTTTCAACTTATTTTGATTGAATTGAACTGCAATAAATGAATAGTAATTTGTGAGAGGAAAAATAAATTGCAAGGATTGAACTGAACCTATCTACAGTAAAATGAACTCATTTGAACTGAAACTTATCAAAATAAGTTGAAAAGAACAAGCCATAATTATCCCTCACTCGAAAGAATGAGAGATAAGGAGGCGGGCAGTTCAATGGAAGCCCAACCCAACTTGCTGACTTCTATCGTCCATGTTCCATCACAGAGCCCCATATACCTGCTGGGCCCAATCTGCACAAGTTAAACTAGTGTAGTGGTGGTTCTAAGGTTGTCATCACTTAAATCAGATTTGATTGACCTCAGCTCAGCCTTCTCAAAGAGTGGGCTCCCATGTCCCTCAATTTTAGATTAACTTATTCCCATGAGGCCATGACAACATTTCTTTTGTACTCTACATCTGCACTCATCATTAAAGTTGTGTTTGGTAGGAAGGAAAACATTTTTCGGGAAAATGATTTTCGTATTTTCTGTTGTTTGGTCATGTAAAGAGAGGAAGATGATTTTCTGAGGGAAAATGATTTCCATGATGAGGGGAAAACAATTTCCTTAATTTTAGGGGGGAAGTGTATTTTCCGTGTGCTCACTGGCTATGCAAAAATGGTTTCACTCAGCAACTGTTTATCACTCTCTGTCCTCTAACATTTCTCTCTCCTCAGTCATGTTTTTTCTCTCTCTCCTCCCACCATTATCTTCTCTCTCCTCTAGTTCAATAGTAACTCCTTTCTCTCTCCTCTAGTTCAGTAACTCCTTTCTCTCTCCTCTAACAATGCTGGCATACAACTTCACTTATCTCCTCCTTTTTTTTTTTTTTTTTTTTTCTCACTCCTCCGTGAGCTTTTGAGATCCAAGTCTTGCTGCTGTACTTAATACCTTTTCCTTTGAAAGGCTTATTTTCCATTGTTGCTAAATAAGGGGCCAAACACCAGATAATTGGCATGGATTATTATTTTCCATGAAAAATCTATTTCACCTGAAAATCATTCTCCATGGAAAACATTTTCCAACATACCAAACACAGTCTAAGTAAGCTGTTTCAATCTGTTCTACTTTTTGCTGTTAAATTAGGATTACCAAGCAACACTTTTTCAATCACTCATCAACGAAACTTTTTTTTTTTTTTTTTTGAATATTTTCTCGCTTGGTCATCAAGCAAGACATTGCAAAGTGGTCCTTGACAAAGTATGTTACATTCACTCACCAAATAGGTGGAAAGAAAAAAACTGTTAAGTTACAAACTGTTAATAACATAGATTAACATTCGATATTTTCAAGTTTTCCTAACAGGAATCCATAAAACTTTTAATCAACATAATTAGTGGTTCACTCTTTGAGGGATCCATAAGCTCCACTCCATGATAACCACCTTCGCTAAAATGCCCCTTCACTCTAACACCCTTCTCCTCCATAACACTAACAAATTCCAGCAAACGATCCACAAGCGGGTCGCCACTACAACCCGTTACCAACACCCGCCAACCCAACTCCATCATTTTCTCCAATTGACCCGACCCGACACCCCTAAATGGGTCACAAAATTCATGATCACGACCTGACCCAGTCGGCAATGCGAGCTCCCAAAACATATCACTCCCGGACAAGGGCAAATACGGGTTATCAATCAACCTCAGCTCCGACCCGGTCCGACCCGACCCGCCAAAGAAGGGCTGATGCAATATCAACCCCTTCAATCTCAACGGCCGGAGATCATCCACAAAGTCCGAGCACCTCAATGCAGCGTGATATGCTATGTTCCCTCCCGCACTGGATCCCATCAGAAAACAGTTGGAATAATCCCCATATTTTGACAACCAATCAATATTAATTTCTCCCTTAGCTGAGGCGCCAATCCAGCGAAGCGCGTCCACCGCATCGTCGTACGCCGCCGGGAGCCGGTTCTCCGGCGCGAGGCGGTAGTCAACGGAAACAATGATCGCGGGCGGCGCGTGAGTGGCAAGCTCCGAGCAGAGCGCGTGGAAGAAGGCGGAATCGGCTCGTAGGAGGACGAAGCCGCCGCCATGGAAGTAGACGATGATGGGGAGCTTACCGGAGGAGAGAGAAAGTTGTGATAGGGCGTGTTTGGGGAAGAAAATTCGGACTGAGGTGTTGCGAGTTGGGTTGAGTGGGAAATCTTGGGTGAGAACAGGGGAAGAGGAGGCGGGATCTGGTGTGGCGGGGATTGATGGGAAGTTGATCAATCGTGTGATTGTTCCATCTGGGTTGGGCTTGATTTGGAGGTATTGGTAGGGATCAACGGTGCATATTGGGGTTGACTTTTCTTGGTCATTGTTGGACATGATTGATTCTCTTTTCTCTCTCTGTGTTTCTCTGGTTTGTGAATTGTGATAGTGGATTTTGATTTGAATGAAGATGGGAACTGGGATCAGTATTTCATCAATTGAAAAATGGTGTTTGCGAGCCTGGACACTACTAGTTTTTTATTGGCCATTTTTTTTAAAGCTAAATTGATGGTTATGGTTTAGCTGTCAAGTTCAACAGGGCATGAGCCCATGATTATTGTTCCAAGTTAATGATGAATGAGTTAACTACTGTAAGTGCATGGATGTAAGTACAAATACTGTAGTATTAAACAAAAGAGAAATTGCATGTTGTCAATACTCAATACAATGACATTCATTGACGAATTGATCTAAAATGGAAAATGATTACTCAGCGTAATAATACTCACAAAGTCAAAGTCACATCCATTTGTTCAATATATCTCACTCTTCTACCACCCAAACATAACCCAAATTGCTGAAGAAGAATTTGTTCATAAAATCCCCTTCTTTCCATAAAATAAATTAAAAAAAAAAAAGAATAATAATCCAAATCCCTTTAAATAGCTGAGGGAGAATTCATAAAATCCTTGACCACACCTAAGAATGAACTACATTTATCAGACTCAAAAACATCAACAGCATGATAATCACCTTCAGTGAAATGCCCCTTCACCTCCACCTCATTCTCTTCCAACATCTTCACCAGCTCCACTTCCCGATCCACAAGCGGATCTCCACTACAACCCGTCACCAACACCCGCCACCCGTGCTCCTTAACCCGACCCAACAAACCCGGCCCATAACCCTTTCTCGTGTTGCAATACTCATGATCACGATCCGCCCCAACCGGCAAACCCAATTCCCAAAACAAATCACTAGCCGACAATGGCACATAACGGTCGTTAACCAACCGTATTTCTGACCCGGTCCGATCCGACCCGCCAAAGAAGGGCTGGTGCAAGATCAGCCCCGAAATTTTCAACGGCTCCAGATCATGCACTATCCTCGTGGCCCGCAGCGCAGCGTGGTAGGCTATGTTCCCGCCCGCACTCGATCCCATCAAAAAACAATTCGAAAAATCGCCGTATTGTGACAACCACCCATTCTGATCAACGTTAGATTCCCTACAGTAAATTGGTAAACTATTTGTTAAATACTCGCAAAATTGTACTAACAGAGAGTTTACTCCCAACTTACATATCCATTGGAACAAATCAAATACTTTACCATTTTACTTTATCGCGGATCCAGTAGAGCGCCTCCAGGGCATCGTCGTAGGCAGCAGGGAGGCGATGCTCAGGAGCGAGGCGGTACTCGACAGAAACCACCAAAGCCGCCGTGAGGGCCGCCGTGTCGGAGCAGAAGTTGTGGAACATGGTGGAATCGGCGTGGTGGAAGACGAAGCCGCCGCCATGGAAGTAGACAATGATTGGGAGCTTCTTCGAGGAGAGAGAAAGGTCTGATGATAAAGCAAATTTTGGGAGGAAAACTCGAACAGAGGTTTTGTGAGTTGGGTTGAGGGGGAAATCTTGAGTGAGAACAGGGGAGGGGGAGGTGGGATCCGGTGAGGCGGGTGTTGATGGAGTTTCTGTGAGACGGGTGATTGTGCCATCAGGGTTGAGTTTGATTTCGAGGAATTGGTAAGGATCGATGGTGCAAATTGGGGTTGAGGTTTGGTGATCAGGGGACATTGTTGATTTGGGTTTGTTTGTGATTGTGAAACAGGGTTGTTTCTCTCTATCCTTGCTCTGCTGGTGCTAAACAGGAGTAATTAGTTAGTAACTTAGTACTGACCACCACTCGAGTGTGTGAGGTTATAATGTCTTCATCCATTACAATATTCTATTTGGATAAAAAGTCAATAGATGAATTTTCAGTCTCATTTCTTCCATTGATTTTTGTTGCTTTTTCTAATTTTTTTTTGTTCTCTTACAAAATACTACTCCCTCCGTCCCTTAATTAGCTTTCCAAAATTGGGAGGGTACAAGATTTTAGATGAGTGTTTTTAGTCAAATTTGCCCTTGTAGTAGATGTGTATTTTATATTGTATTTGTGAGTTAATGGAGAGAATAAGATAATAGAAAGAGAGAGAGTGATTGGAGAGAGAGAAAGTATATTTTTATTGTATTTGTGAGTTAGTGGATGGATATTATAGGAAATGTATGAGACTTTATGGTGTTTTTGAAAGCTAATTGTGGGACGGATGGAGTATAAAATATTCATTGAATCGTAAACTAATCTAAATTGAATGAAAATTAAGGGGTGGGTTTATTTCATCTTATTCAATCTCATTTCACTTCAGTTCAAACGGGGTTTAATAAGGTGAAATAAACACACAATAAATTGATATAATTTGAAATAAATTGAACCAAAATGCTATTCCATCCATCCCTCACTTTGCTTAATATTGCACTATTCACACAAGAATTAAGGAGGGTGTATTTGGACTATTTTGCCCTTAGTTGATAAACATTAAACTAATGGGTAGTAGGTGTGAGAAACATTAAAATAATTTGAAGAGAGAGAGGGTGATTGGAGAGAGAAAGTATAATTTTTTTTTTTTATTGTATGTAAGGGATAGTGGGGGGTAAATAAGGGAGAATATGAGGAAAATATAGTTAAGGGGACTTGATTTTGGGAGTTTTGTTAAGGTAAGTGGGGGACGGGGGGAGTATTAAATAAGGTGAATGAACTAAAATATAAGATGGTTAGCAAATGAACTACACTAAACCAAATTAAATATAAAAATGACAAAATAAATCAAGTTTAAACTATATAATTTACACTTCATTAGTACAAATTGGTACTACCATATAAGTATATTTCTCCCAATAATTCATTATTGTGGTATCTCAACACCATTAAACCAAACATTGAGCTCGTAACTTAAGATTCTCTGGTTAAGAGTCAATTCTTTTCAACTTATTTTGACAGTTTTTGATTTAGTTCAATTCAAATCAGATCAATAAAGTTTAGCTCGTAAAACTTAGTTTTTATCTCATATATTGCTATTCATTAAATTCAGTTTAGTTAAGTTTTTGTTCAGTTTAGTTAAGTCAAAATAAGTTAAAGTAAACAAGCCCCAAATGTGTTCAACAAATATGATATAGGTCAATAGAGCTCACTTCAAGTAATGTGGGTAAAGGAGAGAGCGATGGTGTTGATTGCAACATTGCGTTAAAAATGGTGGGTAGAAATGGGTGGAGGGGAAAAAATACATTTTATCCACACAAAATATCCAAAATCCCTAATTCACTCTAAAACCATTCCTCCATGTATCATTTTACCATATTCAAAAACCTATTGGCACGAACAAATTCTCAAAACCAATAAGAATGAATGAATGATGAATACTCTTTAGTACTCAACTAACCCTTCAAAAATACGTTATCATCAATATAAAAAAATCCAAAACTTTCCAATATGCAAGACAACAAACATCGCTCCAAAAATGCAAACACGAGAAGATATGATACTCATAAAGTCATGTTGGTATAATACATTAGTATCAACATAAAAGTCTTTAACCTTGGGTGAAAAGTAACATACGTTAAAGCTATAAATTACTAAAAGCTCCAATCAACCAAATTGGCGGATTAACAAATTTGACGACACGACGGTGCCAATTGTAGTAATCAATCATCACAAATTTCAATTTACAGGAGAAGAAGAGAGCACACTTCTCACAACTTGAAACACCACTTTAGCTTTATTAATCTCATTACTAAACATACCGTGATAACCTCCTTTACTAAACTTAGCGATCACATTTACCTTGTATCGCTCCAACAATTTTACCAGCTCAACTTGTCGGTCAAAAAGCGGATCTCCATCACATCCAACAAAACCGACCCGCCAACCCAACTCTCTGATATCATTCAACTCATAAGACCTGCCTCCAATAATCGGATTACAATACATGTGGTTCCTATTAGCACTAATGGGTAACGACAACTCCCACACCAAATCATTCACCACCAAAGGTAAAGCCGTAGGGTTGGTCAACTCTGAACTAGTCCGTTTGACTCCACCAAAAAACGGTTGGATCAAAACTAGACCCTTGATGATCAACGGCTTAAGATCGTTGACCAAAGTTGACACTCTCAATCCAAGTGTGTAGGCTATGTTACCCCCTGCACTCACCCCCATCAAAACACACCTTGAAATATCCCCATATTTCCTTACCCACTCATCCTTCCCCTCCTTTACCCAATGCAAGGCCTCCAAAACGTCGTCGTACGCAGCGGGGAGCCGGTGCTCGGGGGCAAGGCGGTAGTCAACGGATACGACCAGTGCGTTGACCCGGTTGGATGCTGCGGAGCAGAAGGCGTCAACCTTGGGGTTGGCCGGGCTGAGGATGATGAACCCGCCACCATGGGAAAAGACGAGAACCGGGAGCTTTCCGGGTCGTGGATGAACCGACCCGTTTGGGAGGTAGATCCGGATCCAGGTGTTCTTGGCCGGGTTTAGGTGGACATCCTTGGAGAATGAAAGAGTTGAAGTGTTTGGAGGGACGGTGGGGAAGTATTGGGCGGGTCGGGTCAGGGAGCCATCCGGGTTGCGGATTACGTGGAGCAAAGCATACGGGTCTTGGATTGTGGAGTTCTGATCAGCAAGAGTTTGTTGGGGTGAGGTAGTGAATAGGAGGAAGGAGAGTAGAGTAGTGAGTGATGCTGTAATGGCTTCCATTTTTCTGAGGCCAAATAATTAGTATAGGTAGTAATTAACTCTTATCTATTTTGATTTCACCTCACTAGATCATATACCAAAGTGAGTGGAGTACAATAATCTTGGAGGAGGGTGTGGCTGTTTGCTAGGAGTAGGACCACTTTATTTCTCCGTGGGGCGATTTGGTGCGGATAGGATTAGTATTGATCAAAACGGTCATTCCCTTCACTAAGGACGATGGTTTGATTCTTGTGAATGACAAAACTACTTGGTAACACCTTACTCATTCATTGCCAACCCGATAACTAAAATGTAATATATTAAACTCGCTAAAAAAAAAATGTAATATATTAAACAAATAATATATTATTAAACTAAGTTAAATATAGATTGGTAACAATTAAATGAACAGGATTTAAGGTAATATAATCATTTTTAATTAAAATTAGTACTTAAACTAGTAGTAGTACTGTTAGTAGATTACTTCATCAAAGACATCAAAGATAATCATCTCCAACAAAATTTGATTAGAAATGCGACAGGCTGTCAACATGGTTACAAGGGAAGCTCAAATTATGATGTTATGTTCAATTTGGAGTTGGAAGGAGGCAAGCAGAATATATACTAATCAAATGTGATTCATTTAAGAGGTCTGAGGTCGTCTCCAAAATAACACTAATTTACTGACTAGGAGATCAGAGCACAACTACATGTTTGGTTTATTTCAACAAGTTTTATTTTTTTATTTTGGAAAATTTTCAAAAAGGGTACATGACGTTTGGGGTAATAATAAAAAGGGTGCCTGACATTTACCTATTCCTATTTAGGGTACCCAACCTTTTGAATTATTTTTCATTTGGAGTCCAATTGGCTGATGCCGTAAAAAACTCTGTTAGAAGTTTTCAAAGTTTTGAGAGAATATGTAATCCAAAAGGGGTCTACATTAGAAAATGGGAGGAGTTTGAAGATAAATATTCGGCTACTTGTAAGAGACTTAAAGAAGTTGAAAATAGTCCACAATAGGAATAAGTAGAGGTT
>BSSO01002457.1:0-19313 GCA_030267885.1 Mesembryanthemum crystallinum | reverse complement strand
AACATGCACCTAATTATAAAAAAAAAAATATAAATAAAAATAAAATTGCTGATTTGAAACAGAAGCACAAATGAAACAGTCCAACGATGGCAACACAGTACAATGAAACAATCGAATGATAGCTGCACAATGAAACAGTCGAACGAGAGAGAATATGGGTGGAATATATGCTTAATTTCATGTAGATGGGAGTGTTGGAGAGTGATAAGAACACACATGATATTGCTAGTGAAAATATCACAGTTTAAGAGTGTTGATGATGAGCTGAAAGATCACTTAATAGGCCGTTTGGCCACAAGTTTCTAGAATTTTGAGCTTCTCCTTCACTATTCTTTCCTCTCATCTGATCTGCCATCCTCCTTCCCCATGTCTAGTTGTCTGCTCCTCTTTAGGGATGGCCCACAGACCGTAGTGTCGGACCACGCCAAAATCATGTTCGGCCTCGTGCCAGCACCACCCGCATTCATCCCTACCTAACCACCTAATAACTTTTCCCATTTTGGCTTCTTGAAAGCTCTTGGGGAAGAGGAAACGGAGGGGGGGAGAGAGAGAGAGAGAGATTTGTGAAGAAGATGGTCGAAGTCTGATAACTTGGCCAAACAGCCTCAATCTAACAATCTTCCACTAATTGTTTGTTAGGTAATAGTCCCCAATTTTGGCCCATCATAAACTTAAACTTGAGAACTAAAGCTTTCCAAATTAGTGTTCTTTCAGAGTCAAAAACTTGTGGAGAGCTTTTACCTGCATTTCTGGCAGCTGTACGAGGACTTTTCCTACTTGAATAAACTGTCATATGAAAGTAGTCAGTCCCTAGGTCTTCATAGATCTGCCCTAAATACAGATGAATGGTGTGGAAGTTAAAACTTATAAATGCTGCTGAATCTGTCAATGGTCCTGCAACACTTCCAACACTCCTCAAGCCACAGCTTCTGCAAACTGATAGAGATGAAATAGTTATCACACATACCAAGAGAGGAAGTTGAGAGCTGAAATTAAATTCAGCAATCAATGGTATCCAGAATACTATTATAATACTCTTATCTGTGTAGCCAGAAGATTAGTTGCAGTAAAATGTAGTAGTACTAAAAGAGATTTTTCTTTTTTTTTTTTAATGTTTTTGTTGTTTTCTGGGGGGTTGGGGTTAGAGCTGGTGTATGTTTAGTAATGAATATTTCATTAAGAAGGTAAAACAACACTAACTATATGGGATTTGCTTGAGGTTGGTGTACCAAAACCTGGTAAAGAAAAGGTAAAGCTACTTGTAATTTCCGTTGAACCTCAAGTACCCATCCCCAAGTCCGAGTAACATAGCTGGTGAGACTTCTGTAATCGGTGTACAGATACCCACTTATCCTTTCAATACTATCTTCTAAACGGGGAAATGGAGTAAAGTTGCATCATTTTAGGATCTTTTGGGATGAAAAATCTGATTGATGTAAAACAACTCATAAAGAAGCCAAACACTAGGGTCAATAAAATAGCTACCATATCTGCATAGAAATGAGCAACCCCTTCCCTTCCCCAGCATCCTCATCCCCACCTCACCAAATCCAACCCCCAAAAAATGAAAAAAGGGAACTATTTCTACCTGTCCACACAACTCATGCTTGCACTATAAATACCCACTACACCAAATAAGCACTCTTCAATGAGGAAGTCCCTTGAGGGTACGACCAAGGGACATCTACTAAATTTATATGCCTCGGAAAGAAGAATACCATCCACAAATCAGTAAAGCGAGATCCTTACACTTAGGTGAAAAGGAGAGATGGCAATGAGGCAGCTTCGCTTAGCTTCACTCGCAATAACCGTGCTGCTAATTTCATGGCTAATGATCTTTCAAGCTTCAGCATGCCCATATGACGGCAGTGACTGCAAAGGCTGTATTCGCAAAACGATGAAAAATGATTGCCCGTCATGCACTCAAACACTCCGCTGCATGGCAAAATGCTTGTGGGCGGGAACATCAAGGATCAAGTGCACAAAGAGGTGCGACTGCAATGATGGGTATCCAAGATTATCTGACTGCAAAAAATGCATGTCAAAGTGCAGGTGCAGTTGTGCTGTTTAGAAACTTTAGATCAAATAGCCATTTTTGTTCTTTGCGTTAAAATTCAAGCTTTACATGTCAAGGGTTTAAATGTTGAATGTCATGTTAGTTGTGTTTTAGTAACAAATTTCTTACTGTTCTCTTCACTTCCATGGATTTGGATTGGAATCCCTGAATGTTGAAAGATCTTCCTCTAGCAGCTTCCTTGACCTGGTTAGTTACAACTGTTGTCCTTGTTGAACCTGCAAAGATGACAATCAGTACAGGTCATGTACATATTTTTAATCAAACACTAAGTTAGACAAAAACAGAATTCAATAAAATAGCCATGCTCAACCCTCTGATCCACCTTGTATCAGATGACAATCAGTACAGGTCATTGTAGAAACTCAAAACCATGTCACACCAATAAAGTAAACAAAAAGTAAATGATATTGATATTAGAAACAGGGATGAACATTGCACTCTGATGCTTAATTATGAAGACCATGTAATAAGGAATACGAAACCTTGATCCGGCAATGAACTACAATCTCATCCGGTACATATTTCCTCAGATCAACCTTTAATGCATATAATTAGCTCACCATGGCTTGCTTCGCATACAGTGAGGACTTGAAATTAATAGCATTCTCGGTCCTAAGTTAGGTATATATGACACAGGTTCAGCAATTCTTGCAGCAGAGAGACCCAAAGAAAAGCAACAAAACTGTAGAAAGATGATAAGCAAAATAGTAAGTTATTTACTATCAATACGTCAACTCAAAAATACAAAAGTTCACCCCTTTCACCGAAATGTACACATATGACCAGAATACAATCTCAAGCATCTCAGCTCCAAAGTTTCTACAAGTATGTTTGCAAGAACCATTTTTGCTAGTACAACCCTATCTATAGTAACATTTTCATACATTGATATCAAAAAAAAAAGAAAAAGAAAAAGAAAAAAAGCGGGAGACGAAAAGGCGAGAAGCACATTTCTGATCCAAAATGATGCACAAACTCTAGCTTGGCCATTTCTTCAATTTCCCTCTATACTGATAACCAATCAATCTTATAAATGAACGAATAAATGGTTTTTAGAAGCTCAAGGCCTCCACTGGGTTACAAGACCAGAGCAAGGATCTTTCTCTTTTTCTTTTGCTGTTAAAGAGCTTTTCCAAAAGACACTTTTTAATCTGCATGATTGTTCTACAATCAACTTATAAGTAGACGGGTGCTCCCATGCTATGAGAGAGAATCGGTCTCCAAATTCCTCCATTCCTTCGACCAACAACTGCCATATCAAGGCCCCAGCTCCTGCTTGGCCCTTCTTGGCTGACTCAAAAATTCTATCATAAACCGCTTTTAGCAAAGTGTCTCTATCATAACCTCCTTGGCCAGAAACGCGCAACGGGAAGCCTACTTCAGTAAACAGAACAGGTTTCTTCAGTATATTTTCAGCGTCACTTATATGAGCATCCAACCAATGCAAAAGAAAATTCATTTTCGCAGTTGCATTTTCATGTGTCATCCTACAATTTGAACAAGAGCGCATAAGACGCGAACAGACTCTGAAAAAACAAACAAAGCACTTCATGGAAACCCACTGATGTTCAATATAGACTTCCTATATAAGATGGCCACCTACGCAACTGATAAATGCTATATGTTCTGGGGAACAGCTTAAGGGCGACCATTTTTACCTAAATGGAAATACCAAAGCAAATTTGATATTATCAGTAAGTACCCATATTTATAAGTTGAAGTATAATTCCTCAATCCTTCTAAGATTTGGGCCATGGGTTACAAGGAAAGTCAAATGCAGTTTTAAATAGCTCTAGCTCAGTAGTCAATCAACTAACCAGCTGTCTGGGTATGCATGAACTGAAGCAAAGTCGATTCCGTCAACGGCCAAATTCTGTTTGAAGTCGGTTCCAAGTAACGCAGCCCATTCACCAGGATTCACTCCAGATCTTTCAGCTGTGTTTGTCCCATAAAACCCTTCGTGTCCGATGGTCACAAGATGCTTTTGGTCTAAACTCTTGACATACGCAGCCATTTCAGTAATCCAAGCCTACACAACAAGAGAACAGCAGCACCTAGTGAGAATTCACAATTGGCAAGTCTAGGGAGGTCAAGAAGTAAATAACCTTAGCCTGACCAGAACAATCAAAGAAGCTAATAGAAGTCCTAAAAACAAAAACAATTAAAGAAGAAGGAAGTGTACGAACAACTAATAAAAGACAAGGAGTCAAATCTTCTATAAGTAGTCAATATGAATATATACAAATGTCAATGATCAAAAGCAAGTATAGAAAGATATAGTGGAGAATCAGGGGTGCTGAGTTGGTAAGCCACCCCAGAAATAAAGCCAAGATATGTTCCAGTCCCACTAGTCCAAGCATTAGCTTGCTGCATCTTACCACCCTTCCAAGAACTGCTATTTCCACACCCCTCACATTGCACCACCACACCAACCCCGGAAAAGAAGAAGGAAAAAAAGATAGAACTAGTGAAATTTAGGAATAAAAAAATAAGCAGTGTGATCCTTACAAAGTAAGCCACCAAACTTTGGTCATCCTTTTCTTCAGTTTGTTCTCCAAAACAAACAAAATTGCACAGAAGGAGAGGCACACAAGAGAAAGCACAAGAGCAGAGGGGATAGGATGAGAAGGTACATAGACCGTCAAGAAAAACATCCTGCAATTTAAATTGTGTGCACTTTCGAGAAGCATGACTATCTGAACTATCTATTTGCCAGTCTAAGCTTTGTCATCAAACCCTCTCCCTCCCTCTCCCTCTCATGTCTGATACATGATGCATATATCAATAAGTAATCCTGCAGGATTCCTCTCTGCTTTAGTATCCCTCATGTAAGTAGAGCATCCATAAGAGTCGTCCACAAAATCAAACTTTGTAACTAAGCAGCAGCTCTATACTAGCTCTATTCAAAAGTAAAAAAACCATCTAGTACCAGGGATCCATACAGTATCCACCTTGCTGAATCTTATAAACATACTGAAAATAGTGAACACTCTATGATTATGGGAACTTTACATCATCACTTCTCTCTATGAGGGACTGCTACATCTTGAAGATCCTCTTAGCAAACAATATAACAAACCATTGGGATTTATTAATGAGCGTCACCATCAGCAACAACGCCACATACATTTTGGCCTCCCCAGACCGCCTCAGTGGCAGAAACAAGAATGGAGTTGGCTAGTTGATTGGTTGTATCAGCAGCAAGCATTTAGACTTTCAATTTTGAAGTGACACCACTTGAGGGAGTCATTCATTTTCCCATAAGCACTTCCATTGTAATTTCCTACCTTGTGATGATCACCATTCTCAGTTCCAACTTCCAAGAGAACACCAGAAGATTGCGAACATCACACAAGAAGAATCAAATCCAATCTTGTCCCCCTCAACCACTGACATGGAATACCGGTAACAACCCCAACAGAGCTGACCCATAAACAACAATTCCAGAACCTCATGTTTAGTCTTTAGAATACCAACCTTGTTGGTGTAGGGAAGCCCATATCTGTTTCTAAAAAAAGCCACCAAGTCATCGTCATTGAAGTGTAGTAACAGCTATGTCATGTCAAGACTCCAGATCCCACACGAAGACAATCCATCAGGATATGTTGCTCTCTCTGTTGGACTTAAGAGTTAAAGCGGCCAGTATCCAACCTCACATGAATGATGGTGGGTTACTAAACTGATGCATGAATGGAAATATTACAAGCTTTGTTATCTTATCGGAGCTCGTATCCTCAAGATCAAAGACCCTGAACTTGTAGCCAGCTATGTAAGCCTATGCTTTCTATGATTTACCAAACAGATTTTTATTCAGCAGAGAAGATCTTGGTAGCTTAGGCCCCAGGTCCAACAGGTCACAGCTTTGAATTCCCACCCCTATTATAACTTATAGACCCAAACTCACAGCACATTGAACAATTTCTCTAGCTTTTACTCCTGCATAAACCAAGTAAGTCAGGCCTATATATGCTTAATGTTGGTAAATGTGCTGCACTGTATTACCTGTAATCCTCATGTGAGTCCAAAATCGCTCAGTTAATGCAAATACAATTTTAGTCTCCCTAAAATCCACACCAGTCATCGATAAAGTGGTTTATCATCCGTGATGTGTCATTGTGTTGTCTTTGCCACGAGTAATCTTTGCAAACCTTGTTGGTTGCAGGTAGTACCAAGAGCGCAAGGCATCTAGCTAGATAGGAAACATAGCACCAAAGCGTATTACTTTTGCGGAACCCCCTCCCATTCATCATATCTTCTCCTTTTAGCTTCCGCAGTCAGATCTAGTCAGAATTGGTTCTTAGGTGAGGTCTGTAACCCAGAATTTTCTTACTTTTAGCAGAAATGATATACCTCTTGCCATTTCAGCAGGGNGGATAAATTTTGATGGGTGAAATGTTAAAATTTACACCACCACAAATTTTCCAGCTGCAATGAGGTATAAAGATCGTGCAAAATATGGCCATTAATGATGGAGGAGATCGTGAAGGTTCAACTACAGTTACAAAGAAAAAATAAGGTACAAAAAGCAAGTATATACGCACCTGAAGCATGCAGGAAGACAAGGTAGAATCACATCTTGGCTCATTTATAAGTTCCCATGCAAAAATAGCCGGCTCTTCAGAGTATCTAACTCCACTCAAGGAGTTCTTTCTCGTGATAATAGCCTAAAACATGCAGAAAAAGCAAGAATTGACTAGGTGCATCAAGATATCAAGCATCCTATAATTCCAAGATGAAAAGTTGAAGAAGTGCAATGATGAATGCCAGCAGCATGATTATAGCAAAGAATCAAGTTAAAACCCAATTTGTTTTCAGTTATGAGAAAAGATTACTGGATACAGTTGGTGATTCTTAACCCTGCATACTACAAAAGCGCACCCTCTTGCGAGCCAATCAACATAGAAGTTTCAACATCTAACCATCAAACCTTAAGAACAATGCTAACCAGCACATATACAGACAATACGGGCTGGCATATGCATCTTCCAGCTTAACTACTTCCAAAACATATAGCAGTCTGCTTAAGTTTCCAAAGCGAAAGTGGAGGTTTGGTAACTTGGTCAATGTGATCAATATAATATGAACATACTATAAAAACAGGTTTTGCCTCCATAAACAAGGCATAGCTATTCTACCTATACGACTTTAATCAACTTTACCTTGATGTAAGCTTTGTAGTAAACCTTAATCACTGAATCCGTGAAGAAGGAATCAACCGAGGATGAAACATTGACTCCGGCTTCTTGTGCCCACCTCACGTACTGTGCTTTTCCACCGAATGCATTCAAATTATTTGCTAGACTAAGAATTAATCTTATCCCATTCTTCCTTGCTTCAACTATCACATAATCTAATCCCTGTTGCACAAACCATGAATGAAACATATTACCATACCATACATTACAAACTATGAAAACCATTGCGCAACAAACTATTCCAGAAAGCAAAATACATGACAGTCGTCAATATTTTTTATTTCTTAAACACACTAGTTGCATTTACTTGGATGCAATGATGTTATAGAGTTATACACAAGCTCACGATTACTCGTAAAATTTATAGTTGATATGTTTGTTGTACAACGACTCATGCACACGATTCCTCTTCTCATATCACTCATTCCCCCCTCTCTTTTCTACTATCTCCCCTCCATATACTCTTTTCTACTATCTCCCGTCCATATACTAAAATGATGCATTACATTGCAATCACATATACTTCCAAGAAAGCATTCATAATAATAAACTCTGGAGGTGCAACTTTTCACTCCCAATTCCCAAATGAGCCCAGAGCTCAAAAACTTATAACAAACAGAACACAACTCAAAAAAAATCAAATACCAGAAATTATAAATGCCATAAATAAAGATTGAAATTTAAGAAAACTACCTTGAGAGCTCTTTGATTAAAAACCCCAGGTGAAATCTGGAGTGAATTAGGGCCAGGACCATCACTGAAAGCCCAAGTCCGACAAACTGTCAACCCCATTTCAGAACCCCTCTTCAGTATCTTCGAAACCTTCGATCTCGACGGGCCCCACATACTCTCCTCCATCAACCAATACGAGTTCCACCCATTAACGTACAAATCCGCCGATTGCTGGTGGCGCCGCCTCTCATCGCCGCCGTCGATTTCGACGAAGCGGGTGGAATTGACCCCCACAAAACCCATGTTGTTCTGCCATAGAACAATGGGGAACTCGAATTGTAGCTGGTCGCTGAAGTTGAGGTAGAGAATGATGGCGATTGAAGCTAAGCCCAGAATTGGGTATATGAATTTCTCTCTCCATTGTAACAAAGGGGAGCTGTTCATCATCGTCGTGACTTAAAGAGGCGTATGTTAGCAAGGAAGTGAATAGTCTGGTAACTGGTAAGGGGGTGTGAAATGCGCACCCCCTTGTTCTTTGTCGGTTGAGAAAGGCGGTCTTCTTCTTCGTCTGCTACTCATGTTTGTGTGTTCTTTACTCCAACTACTCTTTCTTGGCTGGCGCTTCCAGTTGACTTTTCATTAATTTTTCTTCTTATTCTTTGCCCCCCTCCCCCCCCCCCCCCAAAAAAAAAAAAAATCTTCTTATTAGGGGTAGAAGCAATTCTAACTCTTTTTTATAATCTATTTTTCAACTGGAGTATTGGTTAGGGATGGACACGGATCATGCCTATCATATCGAGAGGCCTGAAATGCACGACTCATTACATGATCAGCCGGTCTTGTGTTATGCGGTGTTGTAACGTGCCTCGCATATGCATCACCTGTCGTGCCATACTTATGTATTTCAAATAAAAATTTGCTTTTGATTTTTTGTTCCATGTAGTGAAGCAGGTTGTATTGTACCTTTTCGTGTCTATGCACCAACACAGGCACAACCTATGCCCCACCGCTTCATGCCACGTGCCAGGCAGGGCCAAGACCATGCCTTTGTCGGATCATGCTGGCTCTCGTACCGTGTTCATCTCTAATATTGTAAGTTAAAATGTATTAATCTTATGGTATATCACTAATTGCTCGAGCTAAGTTGAACTCATTTACGACGTTAGAATATTCTTTCAATATTTGTTTTTTTCATTCATAAGGTTCGAATCCAAACCTAGATCATTTTATTAGATATACACACCATTATCATTCATGGGTTGGCTCTCTAAGCACAGTTTAATAGTAGTTCATAATTAAGTGGGTTGTCCCACATGGATAAAATGAGAGTGCCTTAAGGTGTTTATAACTAGTGGAGTTACTCCACCCATTGCCAATTGGTTTTGGGTTGGAACCTCCTCCATGTTATGGACACTCTCTAATGGGCCCAAATTCAACACATAGTTCTCCGGAAGAGATCTTTGAAACATAAATTAGCTAACCAATCAGCTGCTCACCATTGAGCTAGCCTTCCTAAACACATGTTTGATAGTAGTCCTCCAACCATGATAATTGAGGATTTCTTTGCATTGCTTTAGCATAAAATGAAGGGATGGTTCATGATCGACAAAACATCATGAAACTTGCTTCAGAATGTGTTAATCACCTCAATTGTGAGAGTGCTACTACATGATCAAGAACCTAGCTAATAGTTTACCCTTTAACTATACATTTGCTAGTATTTGATTTTCTTTCATTTTCACACTTACCAATTCTGTTTTCCAAACTCCCATTATTCATACAACTAGTACATATATTACACTCAAAAAGCTTAATCGATTTTGGAATGTAAAAAAAACACATCCATAATCATCAATCTCAACAAATGATCAATTGATCAAACACTGTGATCTCAATCTCAATCAAGGTTGGCTCAAGAACCTCTGCAAACAACGAAACCCCAAATTAAGAGCACAAAACCTCTCCAACTCCTCCCCACCTCTCTCTCTACACACATCTTCCTCCATTTCCTCCACCATCTCATCCCAATTCCACTCTCTCCACACCAACCCATCACAGCCGTCCATTCTCAATCTCTCTCCACAAATCCCATCCATGACCTCCTGCAACCCCACGATCCGACGGCTGACACTCCTCCTCAGCTCCCTCACACCCGGGTCGAACCCCGACCCGGGTACCGAATCCAGCTCTAGAAGCTGACCCATCAATGCCTCATTGATCCTCACCTTCTCCTTCTCATTGCTCCTCACCAAGTCCACCGTCTCCTGCCGTTGGATCAGGGTCTCTAGCCGATCGACTTCGGCTTTAATGGCTGAGATCTTCCGAACCAGGCGGCGGACCACGTGGGACCGGTACGCCGCCTGTATTCTGGCGGCAGCGGTGGTGGTGGCGGTGGCGGCGGGAGGTGGAGGATGGATGATGATGGGGATTTTTTGGTGAGGGGTGGAATTGTGATCACTTGGGAATGTGTAGGTGACGGTTGTTGAGGTTGATGTTGTTGATGAAGATGAAGATGAGGGCCATATTTTGCGGGTGTTTCTTCTCATTGTCAGTCACCGACTGATGATGAGAGAGCTGAGAGAGTGTGTGTGTGTGTGTTGAATGATGAGGAAGTGTGAGTGGATGAAGAAGAACGTAGAGAAAGGGAAAGTAAATAGTTAGGCAGTTATGGCTTGTGGGGCCTGCTTCTTTCTCGATTAACGGACCTGCTTTATTTGTAACATGCTTGGTCCCACGTATGTATAAGGGGAGTTGGTTTCAATCATTTCAACTTGGAGCTAAACTGAACTGAATCGATACTGAATGACTACTCCAGTAACATGCGGGAACAAAGGGTCGGGGATTTAGTAAAGCAAATTAGGATACACTTGATCACAAGTGTGCATACTAATTGACACTATTTCATTGAGCAATCAGTCTAGGAGTGGTCTCTTTAACGGTTCAGATATGCTGAAATTGGAAAAGGAAGGGACTTTATTTTACAGTAACATACTAGTAATATTCTTTACAAGATACACAGCAGATCCTCAATTAGGGGATGGCAAAATCTTCCCTGAGCATGTTCCAAATCCAATTTTGTAGCCGTTTCCCTGCATAGAATTTTCCCAAAGTTAACAACCACTATACAATGGCACAAAAAAACAGGGTACAAGCATGAACTATGATCATATGCCGGTTCTCATACTCCAGATTTGTGTAAATGACTAGATCATCACTAACTTGCAGACTACATCGTTCAGACAGTACATAAAACCTCGAACGAGCACAATGGAAAACGATGTTATGATAGGGGTATTAACTTCATGATAGGACATATCAAACCAAGGAGGGGGTTAGGAGACAGCAAAGTTTCCTAAGAGTTATCCATGAGTTTAGACACATAAAAGTTCTCAAACATTGGAAACCATGTCCAAGTAACAAAATATGCATAATAGGTAAGGAAGCATGAGCTGCACCACTACTCAGCTCTAATTGTATTCTTCCATGTATATTATCAAAATTATATCATTCAGAAAAAAGGGAAACTGCAGTATCAAAGCTTGTTATCGAGCTCACTCCTTATACATGGCAAAGCATTCCAAAACTTCTATTTTCCAGCTATCTTTTCGGAATAAATTCCATTTGAGCAGACGTTATATAATGACTGGATTGCAACTAATAACTTATGATTGGTTGACTAAATATTTTGCTGATCAATGAATGCAGAGGATTATGCCAGGCATCAAGATGTGCGCATCTCAACATTCAGTAAAGCTAAAACGGAATTTCAGGGAGGTAGAGACTGTAACAGTCACAAACCTCACAAACACCAGTAAAAATGACTTCATCTCCATCTTCTAAGAATGTCCTTGGTTTCCCGTTGATAGAAAATGGCTTTTGTCCATTCCATGTAAGCTCCAACAAGCATCCAAGAGAATCAGGTTCCTGTCAGTAAATCAAGCAGCATCCATAACTTCAATCATGTAGTACAAAACCAGCACAATCAATGTCCACAGTTTGAAATTATGTGATAGAGAAGATTGGATATAAACTCACAGGACCACTAATTGTCCCAGTCCCAAGGAGATCACCGGGCCTTAAATTGCAGCCATTAATTGTATGATGAGCAAGTTGTTGAGTCACTGTCCAGTACCTGAATCGCCAAGTGAAGGCAATGAAAGTCAGCTCCAAGGAAATATACTGGAAAGTTAGCAACAAAAAGGCTACGGCAAAACCAGATGAGAGATATTAGAAAGTTACAATAGATGATCATAACCTATAACGAACAGGACCATAGCAACAGTATTAATGGTATAAGCTACAAGGTTCTAGTATGTGGTTAAGTTTACTGTTAACTACTATGCACTTATGCAGGTTTAAGCAAATAGCCAAGTTCACATTGTAAGGTTGTGTTTAGCATTTGTGGTCTGACATTCTTAGGTCCTCACCATCAGCTTATTTAAGTAGTTAACAATGTAGACAAATGGAAAGAAAGACCTCAGCTAATTTAGAAAGCATTAGGAGATACTTACAAATGCTTAAAGTTGCTCTTAGTCACAAAACATGGCTCTTGACCACTAGCTTTTATTTGAACCTTGCATCAAGAAAACAATGCTGTCACTAAATTGAATGGTGCATAGTTACACTGAGTACTATTTGTGAAAAGCACTCCTAAAAGAAAATTAGGTCAATGTTTGAATCAAATAAGTACAAAAAGAGAGCAATATACTACCTCTAATTGTATATCATAGTTTTTGGACGTCTTTTCAGCCAAATATGGCAATGGAGGAGGATCCTGCAGTTATACAATGCTATTAGATGATATGTAAGAATACGTTGTGACAAATTAATCATGAAACAAGTTAACTTCAAAGGGTAGAAAGCTCATGAGATTTTATCCCCAAAAAAAAAAAAGCAAGCCCATGAGAAGTAATTACGAACAACTGTGTAGCATCAAGCACCTGTTTCGGGGCATCACAGGCGAAAGGCTCCAGAGCATCTAGGGTCACAATCCATGGGGAAATTGTTGTACCTAAGAGGGGACGGGGGAAAATCATTATCTATGCACATGTAGCCTCAAAATGTAGACAACCATTATAAGATCTCCATACCAAAACTCTTCCCTAGGAAAGGTCCAAGAGGCACGTATTCCCATCCCTGGATATCCCTAGCTGCGGAAACCATCAAGTAAAACATAAAATCAAAGCAAAGCTTTTTGGAACATGAGACTCAGTTAAAAGTCAAAAACGAGTAAAAGAGATCTACCACTCCAATCGTTCATCAGAACAAGTCCAAAGATGTGATCAGCTGCATTATTGACATCAATGGATTTCCCCAATTCATTTCCTGGACCAACTATAGCAGCCTGGAGCATCACAAGAACCCTCACACATTGAGAACTATGGTTCAGTAACAATACTAGGAGGTACCCAAGCATTCCAGAATTTGGGCACTTTCATTTATAGGGCTAAATGTCAGTTTCACACAATGGAATAGTAGAAAAGGGGGAATATGGCTCATACCATTTCTAGCTCAAAGTCCAACTTTCGTGAAGGCCCAAAGTAAGGGGGGGAGTCACCAGCTGGAGGAGCCTGTCCCCTGGCAAAAAAACAACCAGATAAACTTGAGAGAACTGAAAAGAAAATGATAAAGTAGAAGACGTCGAGAAACATGAGCAAGAAAGCTGCAGCTCAATATGCATGCTGTGTTGCATATCCACTAATGTAATATTTGCAATAAAGTTAAACAATTAGCTACTGTATAGGCAAGGACAGCAACACGAAACGGAGGAGTAGTCAAGCCACAGAACCAAACAAATTTTAGCAGCAAACTTCATTGACACATACTCAGAAGTTTTCTTGCCTATAAGGAAAGGAAGAAAAATAAATGAGCAAGAATCATTAATATCTGCTGACCTTGGTCTCACAATGTCAGTTCCAGAGATGACAACAGATGACGCACGCCCATGATATGCAATAGGAAGATAGTACCTGCAATTAGTTGAGATTCCTTGAGATTAATGTATATTGAAGTAATATTATCAAGAGCATACACCTTGTATAGCATTTATCCCCATATATCAGAAAAGCTCCGTACCAATTTTTATTAATTGGGTTCTGTGGGCCACGAAATATGACACCACAGTTCTTTGCATGATGCATGGATGAGAAGAAGTCAGTGTAATCTCCGATTGTCATTGGAACAAGCATCTCCACCTTGCCCTAAAAAATAAAACAACTAATAATTAGAATGGTAACATGGGGTGGCAACATCGTTAGTGTGAACAGAAATTCCAAGCCATAAGAGTGTTGTACCAGAGGAACGAGTGATTTCTCTCGCAAACTTGCATTGTCACGTAATGTTGGCTCATTTTCTGTAACAAGGGATAACCAAATTGCATTTAGCTCAAAATTAACAATTTTAGTACCATGCCATTCCTACTCGAGTACTCAGGTCAAATTCCAAGCAGAACACATTATTCTTGTCGTCCACAGGTTTAAGCCTGAAAGAGGTCTGCAAGCAAGACCGTGAATACCTGACAGTAGCTTCTGAATGGTTGCTCGTGCTTCCTTCCATGCTGGCCGTCCCATTCCCAAAAATTTGTTGAGTGTTGGCTGCTTTCATGATATAATAGAATAAAAATATACTCATTTTATTCACATCACTATAGTCGACACTAAATACAAACTCTTCCAACAACAGCACACCAATGTTATTATCAACAAGGACAAGCATCTCAGGTCTAAAACACAGATTGGCACAGTTGATGCTGCTTATCGTGACTTCCCCGCCCAATTCACACTTCACAGTTAGAGATCTTCCTTTAAATGAGGAAATGGATCATTTAGTAGATTTAGAACTCTTCCATTATCAATTTGTCAACAGGAGTGCTATTGATCGCCCAGTAACCCTTGCCTCAACCCTAGCTGTTTGCTATGTGCCTATGTTTAAAAGTCTTAGGCATGAGTTCAAACACTACTGTAAAATCCAACCCAACTCACAGTTAAAGAATTTCAATCCAATGAGAGAAATAACCACTCCATTTGGTGGATTAAGAACTCTTCCAATCTCAACATTGTCCGAATGGGCGTTATTCATCCCTAGTAAAATTGGCAGCGATCGAGCTCATCAGCTCAGCTATGTTCGAAGTTCTTGATCTCTGAGTTCAAACTCTATCCTGATTACCCCGCAATTCAGAGTCCAAAGAATTTCAACTCAAACGAAGGAAACAGCTACTTCATTTGGTAAATTTAGACAGTAGTCAACACTGGACCACAATCCGAACTGCTCAACGAGGTCTGTTAACACCTGAGCTCAAGTTCAAAAGCGATTTCAGCTCAAGCTTAGCTCAATTATGAATTTACTCCTAGTTCAACCTCAAACATGTCACTATAACAACAATTTTGCTTCCAAATTTACAAATCACAAAGTTTACCAAAATTTACAAGTTGACAATCAAACAGTACTTAGGCCTAACAAACAACAAACAACAGAGAAGAGAGAGAGAGAGAGAGAGAGAGAGAGAGAGAGAGAGAGAGAGAGAGAGAACCTGGTTGAAGCAATCGGAGCCGTTGAGGACCGGGCCATTGAACAAACCGGCGGAAGCGATTTCAGAGAGGTCCAAGACATAGTCGCCGATTGCGACACCGGGCCGAGGCTGCGAACCGGTTTCGGGCCTGAAAACTCCGTAAGGAAGGTTCTGGATAGGGAAGTGAGAATCAGGCGACACTTGGATGAACGACTTCATCGCCATTATCGCCGGTTGAAGAGAGAGAATTGTGGAAGTCTAATTGAGAAGAGCAAAGAGAGTGAGAACTGAGAAGAGTGTCAGTGTCGTTGCTGTTGCTGTTGCTGTTGCTGATGAGAGTATTTTAATGGCGGAAGTTAAGTAGAGCATGAAATGAATGATTTTTGATTTTGAGATTTTTTAGGGACTTGTTTGATTGAATTTGAAGTCGAGCACGAGGGTGGTAGGTAGGTGGAATATAAACGGGTCTTTCTTTCTTTTGGTGTAGCTGATGCGGGTAGCTATTGAAAGTTGATTGGCAGTTTCTCCCAAACGTGTACTTTCTGTTAGGGTTGAAATTGGGCAGTCTCGTGTACGAGACCACCTCATACAAGAATAATTGATTTCTAAACTGGCCCAGTATGATATTGGCCATGTTTAGCAAATAGCCGGTGACACTGGTGGTTGGCAGTTGGCTGGTAGTCACAAACCACAAGCCAATTCCCCAAAATCTATTCCTAGTGGCTTTTCAAAAGTTGGCTTGTGGGATGCCAAAAGCCTAACTCAATCAGCCACTTACCAAACGCCTTCTTTGGCTGGTGGACTGGTCAAACAAGCCAATATTATCAAAAGCCAACCTAAAAGCCATTTGTCAAACACCTTATTTCTACCACCATCACCAGCATTCATGTCCTTTCACTATTCCCCTTACCTTGTGGGTTAAAGTTGCTCATCGCAAGATGATTCATTAAACCTAGGCTTGTCAAAAACTAATACGAACCAGAAACCCGACCTGTTTTTAAGGGTCCTGACAAAGATTTTGCGACGCCCAAACCCGTTAACCCGACTGACCCGGAAAATTTTATGACCAAATCCGACTCGTTCATGGGTCACCTTTTTGACCCGAAAGTTTGAATAACTTCTCATTTGAGTAATAAAATATAGACTAAATTTCTCGAAAATCTATAAATTAAGGTGGTGTTTACTTTTTTTTAGTGGTTCTAAATAATGGTTATAACATTATTTTTACTAAGGTGATTGCAAATAACTTACATGTGCTTTGATATGCACATAGCGCTATTTAATTATTTATCTTTCATACTTTAATATTTATACAAGTACAGCAAAAAAAAAAAAAAAAGCATTGTTTTATGTTCACATTAATTAGGATAAGGTAAAACCTTGCTTAATGATTCATTTTCGTAGAATTATTGGTTAAAAATTGATCTGTAAGGAAAACAAAACTTAAATGGCGTTGCTGACCCGCTGGGTCGACCCGAACCCAACATTTTAGGGTTAGGGTTGACCATGACTCGCCCCGAACCCGAAATGACTTGACCACGTAAATGACTTGAACCCAAACCCAACCGGCCCGACCCATTTGACAGGTCTGATTAAACCTGTCTCGTCGGCTTTAAGGGTGGATTGGACGGGGAGATTTGATGAATGTGTAGAGGTCTAAACAAAACCCGCTTGCCAATCTGGTCTACAAGTTAAAAAAATAAATAATCATTCTATACTCGACCAAAACTTAATTTTGAATAACTCTACTACCAGCTCTCCCCATTACCTGCCTTCCTCGAGCCCTTCATTTGCCCTTCCTTCCATGACACAGTGACACCCACCCCACCCCAACCCAACTTAACCCTTATAACTCAAAAACTAGAGTTAAGAAAAATTTAAGAGAAAGAGAGGGAGGCGATGTAACATGATGAAACATTTACTTCTTTTATTGAGTAAATTTTGCATGAAATAGTTAGCTATTTATATTAATACTCCATCCATATTCCACATCCTTTACATATTTGACACATTAGCTATTTATGTTTCTTTTAGTAGTGATTGGGAAATATTTAGGTGCCCCACTTAGGGCACCCAATAATGCATCAAACAAGAGTAATTTAGTATTTTTTAGATAAGATAAGTTTTGTTTTATAAATTTTTAACAAGTAAAATCAAATATTTATTCATGTTGTTGCACCCATGGGTGCCTCATTAGGGGTACCTAACCATCTTTCTTAATAATTTGATTTCATGACAAATCCAAGAAAAGACTAAAAATGGTTGAGACATAACATGGTACATAGAACAAGAGATATGATCTTAATTTAGTTGTATGAGACTAAGGGTTCGGTGACGATTTAGATATATATCTTCTCGCCATATTCTATCTACTTAATGTTGTGTAGTTTCCATACTTTTTATAGGTCTTCTTTTATAAATAGTAGATTCTTGTAAATACAACTTTGTTAGTAAGTCATGTGGTAAAAGTTATTAGCTTTTTGTGGTATTGCTCTAGAAGAGGATTCTCATCTCTCATTTACCTATTTTTTCCCCATTCTCTCTGGCTTCATCTTATAGGCTTGCGCACTGATGCTTTTCTTGATAGGCCCATGACTGTTGGGTGTGAAAATTGCCTTGATCCTTCATCGCCCGTCCAGTTAGATAACCACAATACTAGTGAGTTCTCGCAAAAAAATATTTTTTTTTTTGCTTGATTCTTTGTGGTGGTTTCGGAATATATTTTTTCATGATTTAGTGGTCATTGATCCAAACCAGCTTTTCATTGCTTTCTCTTGGCGGTGGTCGAAATTTTTAGCTCAACTTAGTTGCAAACCAGTTGTCCCCTTCTTCTTCTTCCCTTCTGCCTCGCAAGCTTTGAATGTGTTGTGTCCCAACCGCCCCCTTTTGTTGGTGGATGATGCTGCTGTGAGATCTTCCCGTTCTTTTGCGGTTTGAGTTATGTTGAGCACGGATGGTCAACTTGTGGAAGCATGCTCGAGTATTATGTCGACTGATAACCCTTATCATGTGGAAGGTTTTGCAATTTGGTGTGCCCTTGATCGTGTTTCTTCCTGGAGTTTTCAGGATGCTATTATCTTTTCAGGGTGCAAAGCTTGTTATGGATGGTGTATTTAAAGTCCCCCCTTTACCCTTGGAAATCTCGTAATTTGTTGGATGATATTTCTCTTTTACTCCCCCCTCTCTCGGTTCTTTAGCTTTTACCTCTCACTATAATATTGATCTTCACATTCGACTTTTATGATATTTTGCAATATGCGTAACTCCCTCAGTGCCTTAGAGTCAGGCCATAATGTCATATCTTTTTTTTTTTTTTTTTGTTTTTTTTTTTTTTGAAGAGGCAAAAATAACCCAAGATAGTCCACACTAGGACTATCCTATGCCATCCTTAGCTAGTAAAATAGCTAGGGTAGGTGTTAAGTGGCATTCTCCAGTACCAAACTTTGTTAAAATTAATTTTGATGGTTCTAAAGTTGCTAATGGATCTGCCACTGCAAGTTTTGTGATTAGAATCCAATGGGAGATTTGATTTCTTCAGGTGCTACCCCCTGTGGCAAGGCCCCCATTTTAGTAGCTGAGGCTATAGGGATGAGAGAAGGAGTCAGGGAAGCTTGTCGACTAGGTTTCAAACATATTAGTCTAGAAGGAGATAATTTGGCGGTTATCAAAGCTATTGGAGCAGAATGGCATATCCCTTGGGAAATCGAGAATATAATTATTGATACGCGTTTAGATCTTGCTGCCTTTAGCAGTGTGGAAGTTCTCCATTGTTTTCGTGAAGCAAATGCTGTAGCAGACTACTTGGCTAATCTGGGACATTCTTTACCGAGATTACTTCTTTGGTTTTGTTAATACTACTAGT
>BSSO01002456.1:0-19315 GCA_030267885.1 Mesembryanthemum crystallinum | reverse complement strand
TCGTGCATACGAATTTCATTTGAGCCGCCTCATATATATCATTCCCACCAACCAAAGAACATGTTAGATTATCCCTTCCTTGTTGCATGCATGATGCATAATAAGGTAGTTGAACTTTTGCTCCATTCATGGTCATGTAATCAGGCTATTAACTTTGTCAAATTTTATTACACCCAGAGTAGCACAAAACATGTACTCTAACAACAACAACATGCATTTAGTGTGTGCAGGGCAAAAGGTTAGCCAAAAACAATCAAAAAGTCACCCTGAATAGTTAGAAATTCGTCAATACTCCATCCGTCTCATTATGAGACTCTCTTGCACAAAATTTGTTTTACCATTTCTAATAAACAATTTTGGAATATGAAAATGAATAATTGATTGTTCAATCTAGGGAATGTAAAAGTACACTTACATGCAACATAGTTCCAGGTTGTAACGGAACCAACAGTATGCCAGTCTCCCTCATTTAGTTCAGTCTTGGGATGCTTATCAGGGCACATCTTACTAACCTGGTATGGTTTGTGTGCCCATACGTCGAAAAATTTGTCAGCATGAGATTTGATTTCTATCTGCCCTTCAGCCTTTAGGATTTGAGCCATGGTGTCTTAAATTTTCTTAAATCACTAGAAGATAAAATTTATGTATCTCTTGTTAACTTGGGCAAAATGCTAAGCAATTTGGCTTCTTTATATAGAGAAGTGCTTGGAGGGTTCAAAGGAACATATAGAATGCATTCTCTCTTGGGACTTTGGAAGCAGGAAGGTAAATCTGTGAATCAAATCCCTTACAATAATTTTATAAAGTAAAGGATTCCCCATCATGCATGGTTACAAACTAAAGATACATAAAAAGGAAGGTCCTCTTCTAGGATAAACAATGCAAGATACATACATGATCATATCTTACAAATATATATCATATAATACAATCGATCATGGTGGATGTAGTCATGTAGAATCTCTCTCATAGTTGTTTTTAGTAACTAATTAGGTTGTGAGCATAAGATTAGATTACTTGACATGTTTTGTATCTCGTCCTCGACCTCTTGCATTAAGCAAGTGCTTTTAGAGAATAAAACAGTTTATTTTGTCCTATATATTAAACTAGTAAACTACTAACAATTGTCTCAAATACGTACAATCATCAATGGTTACCAACGAGGTGCCATGGTATGAGTTTCATTCTATGGTTTTTGACCTTCAAAGATGTAGATACACTCAAAAGTACAACTTAATATAACCGTAATGAAGTAAGATGACATCTTTCTAACCAAAAAAACAAGCGTGGTGCCCCGTAATCGAATCCATAGTTCCCCAATTCAGGCCAAACAAACTCATTTGTATAAGGGGGTTGGGTCTTGGGTGGGGTGGGGTGGGGTGGGTGTTGGGAAACCCGTGATGAGCTTGGAGGTTGGCCCTGAATAGGCGCTTTCTTACCCGATTGTACTATATGTTTTGCTTATTCTAGTGGACGTACGAGAATTGCTGAGATTTGGATTCAATACATATCAATTTAATCAAGAGTTTAAACATATGGTTAAACGTTCAAAATATGAAAAAATAGTCACTTAGAAAAAGTAACTAAATGTGCTTTAAACAATTACTGATCTAAAAGGTTGGCTAGTTATGGAAGTACGTAAAAAGTGTTTGGCCAAGTTTATGGATCCAAGAAACATAACTGGGCCAAACATTGTTTTTGTAATAGAATTTTTTCTTTCTTTTAATTTCCTAAAAATTAAAATTAGTTTTAAGACCTAAAAAGAAATTAAGATTTGCAACTTATGGGACCTGTTTAATTTTTGTCATAGAGGTAAGTGAAACTTTACAATCACCTCGTCACCTCCCCCTCTCCTCTCTCACCATTCCCTTCACCTGTCAACCCTCATCCAATACCACTCTCTACCTTTCGTTCCTCTCACTTTCTCCCTAGTCAATTCGAGAAAGTTAGTGTTAATTGTCTCAATTTCGTTGTTTTGAAAATCAATTTATCCTTTTACTTTTTTTTTTTTCGTCTTTTATTATTTACTTCAATTTTTGGTGTTTTGAATTGGTGAGATATGGGCATATGGCGAGTAATTTGTACTGAATTTTTTTTTTTCTTCAGGTTCTAGGTTTTCTTTTATCAGTCTCGTAACAGTTTTAGACTATTTTTGGCAAAATTAGCTGTAATCATAGCTGTTGCTTCAAAAACTGTTTGATAGTTGAGAGAAAACAGAACATGTTTTAAGTTTCAAGCTGTAGTTTTAAGTTTTTTACTCAAAGCTAGTCGCCAAATAAAAGTTAGGATGAGTAGCTTCCGAAAATTAGCAGTAACTGACAAGTAATAGTTAATTGTTGTTTCGAAAAGTGTTTGGTAACCGTGGCAATAAAAAAAAAGTAGCTTTAAATTTCAAGGTGCTCAAAAGCTGGTGTTGGTTGAACTTGTTGGGCTTAGTGGATTATTTTCACTAAAGGCTTTCTGTGCTGCCAATTAAGTGCTTCAGTCTTTCGGCCCATGCAGGTTGTGGAGTAATCAGGTTCAGGTCGGTGCCGCAATGTACTTTCGATTAATTAGGCTGCCCAATTTAATTTCAATTCATTTTTGTGGGCGCATTATCGGAGCCGCCATTGCCATTGCCATTTTCATCTCTTCATTCAACAACATTTTCTGATTAGGGTTTCAAATTGATCAACAAATCAATCGCGATCTATCAGAATTTTCTCGCATTTGCGGAGCTTTGATTCGTTGCGGTAATACTTTCTGAATTCAATTCCAATTTGCATTAGATACTGCTTTGCTAATTTGATTAGGGTTTTGCTAAATCTCTCAATTCTGTGGCAATTCTCTCTTTATTGTTTTTCTGTTTGTCATTCCCCTCTAATCACAAAGAACCCAGAACCCTAAATCGTTCAACACTAAACCCCCTTTCTTAACCCAGAATTTGTCTTCTAAATTTCAAATTGCAGAAGATAATATTGGTTATTTGCTATCAGTGCTTTAATCTGCCACCAGTCGATCCATCTCTCCCCTCGTTTTAGTTTTCTATGGAGTATTGTTTTATTTTCTTAGTTAAAGAACAAGTAAATAAAACAGTCAGTTCCATTTGATTATGTGGATAACACCTGGAAATTGTTGATGATCAGTTATTGGTAATTGTATTTATGTCCACTCATCTTTGTGCTTTTTTTTTTTTTTCCTTGGGTAATCAAGGAAATGATAAATACCTTGGAAGGAAATTACACGTCTTTGTACTTAATTTAGGTTCTCTTTGTTGGGGATTGTATTTTCGGCGAGTCACTATTGTGCCTCCATTTCATTTTTGGGTTTAGGTATCCTTTTTGCTTGGTACTGTCTTCTAGGAGAAATTTGTTTTACTAATCCTATTTATACTTGGCTATCTTTAGGTTTTAGGTTATGAAATTTGTATTTTTTTTTTTTTTTTTTTGTGAGTAATAATCCTATACAAATATATATGTAATGAAATATGAAATGTATGTGTGTATGTTGATAAATATCTTTTTATTATTTTAGGGCCTAAGTTTAGCTTTAGCATAGGGCCCTCAAAGTTATTGGAACAGCCCTGTTCTTGCTCTTAGTTCTACTTCTAATTGTATTTTTCGTGGGGAAAGGTTTAATAGATTAGCAAGTGCTTTTGGTGTTAATGCTTGGTAGTACATGTACTATAGTTTCTCATTTGACCCCGATTTTCTGTTATAGTTATGCATTTGCATCGACTTAGAGGTGAGTAGGTATTTTTCAGTTTTGCAGGTTGGTATGTTTTGGTCATTGTTGATGTCTTCTGGTAGTGGGTGGAGCAACCTATCAGTCATCACAGATTTATATATCTCTTTCTATCAAAAATAGATTTAGATGTCTCTTATTGCCCATGAGACAAAAAGGATTGTGCAATGACGTCTGCAATGTCTGCATAATCTGCTGTTTAAATGTAATGAGAGCAAAGCAGATTCTAACAAAGCTAGGCCCTTGGGATTGAGCTCTTGATTGCATTGAATTGAGATGGTTCTTCTTGTTGTTTTGTACCTTTATTTTTTGAACTATTACTTGGAATGCAAATCAAAGCTTATCTTTAAGGTTTCAAAATCGAGCATCAGAATTGTCTTTTTAAAGGTCTGATGGAAAATTCGATTGGAAAAATTGCTTTTGCTTCTTGTTATGCTGTTCATATTATCTCTCGCTTCTTGCACTGTTTTTCAATAGCATCATGACTGCATTCTATTTCATTAGTGGGAAAGTATTCACATGCTTGCATTACTTACCATGTTCTTTGAGAAAAGTTCATTGACCTGCTCAAGATGTTTTGATTTTGCAGAAAAATATGGCAAATCAGACTCAATTACTGGCTCTTACAGATGATATGTTCTTGCCACTTAGTGTTGTATCCAGCTCGATGGGGTTGCTCGGGGCTGCAGGAGTGGATCAGGATAACACTTTAATAATCTCTCAGGCTTCTTCTCTAAGTAATTTTCTACTACTTATGTGGAGTGAAGATTTTTTTTTTTTTTTTTTTTTNTTTTTTTTTTTTTTTGCGAAATAATTAATCAGAAAGGAAATATTTCATATGATATCTTCAATTAGGTTTTGATCCAAGTTTCATAGAAATCTAATCCTTTCATCTCTATTATAAGTAGGAGATCAAACTTCATGTCATTATGTGAGATCTAAACTAAGTTACCTTGTTTAAGCTGCTGTTCTCATGTTTGCTCTTTTGTTTAAAGTTAGGGGCACTTTTGATTCTCAATTTGATTCTTACATCTGTGCAACTTGATCTGCTGCTGTTGTGGCTTCCAACCTTTTATCTTTATCTAAATTTTCCTCATCATTCCCTTAGCTCATACCAACAAAGGATTTGGTTGATTTTTGTTAATTTGGAAGTCATCTCTCTGCCAGCGTTGATGGTTTAGAGATGATGTTGTGTACATCTTAACCTATCTAGACGTAGATCCATACCGATACCAGGTGTTATCGTTGGAGATCTTTGTACAACAAATATGTTATTTCATATAAGTTAGCTTTATTTGGCCTTTTGGTTCAGTGTTATTGGCAGGGTCTTCTAATTTTATATTTTGCTTTTCTCTAATCAAGACATCCTTCCTTTTTTTTTCTTTTCTGGTTAAACCTTTTTGTGTCACCCAGTCTGCCACTTATTATGTCATCTTCACAAGTTATGTCAAATTTGTTTTTTGCCTTTTCTTTTTAATTCTTTTCTTTAAAGATCTATTTTAACACAACGTCTTCTTTCACCTTGGTTATATCTATTTTGGTGGTCTCTTCCTGCAATTTTTTTTTTCCATTTCCTGCTAACTGCTGCTGCTGTTGTTTGCCTTTTTTAAGGCCCTATCATTTCATCGTTTCCATACTTTATACGTACTTTTACTATTCATCCAGTTCCTATTCTTTTCTGTTCAATGCGATTCAGTTAAAATGAAAAGTCTCAGTCTAGATATTGAATTATTATGTTACCCTATACATGATGTTTTACATGTTTCTAAGTATTTATTTCCTTGTCTTTTGGTGGGTGCTTTCATCAGATCAACTTCCATTGGAGTCATCATCTGTGGAAACTGTTGTTGGTATCTCTAAATCACGTGAATTTCCTGCTGCCCCATTACTTGCTGAGATTTTTAGAGTTATGAAGCCAGATGGAAGGATCCTTGTGCATTTAACCCCAGAGACTAATGATGTTCCTTCAGAAAAAGTAATTTTCTGTGCTTTTTGTCTGATTTGTTATGGATAGTGATAGTTTGTGATCATACAAGTCTGTGATCCTGTCCCTTTCTTCTTGCCCGAGCCATCATTTTAACCTTGGGTCTTTTTGGCATTTGCAGATGCTTTCTTCTCTTGAGCGGAAGATACTTGTAGCAGGATTCTTGGAACCGGAAGCTATTCAGAAAAACCCAGATGGTTCAGGAGTTCAATCTCTGAGGGTGAGTGGCGTACTGCTGGTGCTATCTAAAATATCCACATGATTTTTTTTGTTTTAATATGCCGAAAGAATTGATTTGAGAGTCTCATATGGGTTTGTGTGAAACTGGGTTTATCCAATTGGATGGCAAATCGTATTGGAACTAGGTGACATGTATGCTGGTCAAAGGATAATATGTGTTTTCTTTTTTCAAAGGGGTCAAGTCTATGTTGGTGGGCTTTGTATTATAGTGGAGAGATCATTCTGTTAAGTGTTATTCTTGTGAAGCATCTCAGGGTGATTTTTTACATATCTTATAAAACTTCCGCTTCTTTTTAAGGAAGTTATCGCCTTTGAACTTGGTAGTATCTCATTGTTCGAATTGCACCAAAATTTTGTAGCGTCTCCAAGTTGTTTAAGAATGAGAAGCTATCAAACCAGCAGAGTCTCTTGATATTTTGTTAACAATAGTTGCCACAATGCAATTCAATGAGAGATCATGAGGATCGATATTGGGGATGGAGCTTGATAGCTATGGTGTTTAGTGATTATGAGTAATAAATAGTTCTCTGTAGCTTATACCTAACGCTATGTTATTGTTGATCCTATTGGTAAATTGTTTTATTTTGGCATACTTTCCACAAGCTGCAGATGTTCTGCCTGTTTCGAAATGGTTATCCACATTTCTATAAATTTCTGTCGATGCCAGTTTTTGTTATCATTTTCACTTATATTAGCATAGTAGTTCTTTGGTAACTTGCTGTGTTCAGCAGTGTTTGTGTTTCTTTTATGGATATTATATGTTCGAGTTGCACGAATTTTGAGGCGCTGTGACTATTGAATTCACAATAGCCTTCTTACAAGTGCAGAGATTGATTTGGGATCCACTTTGCAGTGCAAAACTTAATCATGTTTATACTGTCATTAATACCCGCACATCTGAAAGAAAAAAGAAAATATAGAGAAAGAAGAAAGAATAGAAAGAAGAGAATCTGATTCAGAGTGTTGTTCTCTTGACAGATTAAAGCCAAGAAGCCTTCATGGAAAATTGGGTCATCCTTTTCCATCAAAGCATCAAAAGGCTTACCCAAGGTTGAAATTAGTGATGATTTGGATTTGATTGATGAGGATAGTCTTTTAACTGAGGAAGACCTGAAAAAGCCACAGCTGCCTCCTGGTAAGATTTTGAGAATAACCTTTTGTAGTTTTGAATAGTGTATCATGTTTGTGTACCTGCATTTTGATCCAAATCATCTATTTCAGTTGGTGATTGTGAGGTTGGAAGCACAAGGAAAGCCTGCAAGAACTGTACATGTGGAAGGGCTGAGGAAGAGCAGAAAGTAGAAAAATTAGGATTGACGATGGACCAAATGGATAATCCTCAGTCTGCATGTGGCAGTGTAAGGGCAATTGAATTATATCTATGGTGCATGATATTTTGTCATTGATAATGGTGGATGGATGAACAAATTAATTTCTAGATTTTTCATGTGCTTTAATATTCGCTTTTGGTAGTTATGTTTCTCTCTCCTGATGATCTGTGTAATGTGTTTCACAGTGTGGACTAGGGGATGCGTTCAGGTGCAGCACATGCCCTTACAAAGGTCTTCCTCCATTTAAACTTGGGGAAAAGGTTACACCTCTTCTTTCACTCCAGTTGGCTATATCTACATACTTTTCTCTTTATCTTTGTCTATCTATATTTCTATAGGAAAGCTGTGAGGTTTCCTGAAAGTTGTATTTTTATTCTGATAAAAACTCTATTTTTATAAATTCTTGTTGTTAACACTGGTGCTGTTATGGAGATCATTGTGTTGAACTTCTCCATTGTTAGATAGCTAGTTAGCAACCATCAATAAGGTACTCAAATTTGTCGACTTATCAGAATAGTATCTCGTTCTTCTTTGGCCGATTTTGGAGTGGAAGCCTGTGTCATAACTCCTCTATGTTTTCCTGAGACATGTGCCTTTTTATTATGCCCTAAATCCTATTCGCACTTGCTTCTTGTTTCCAATGCATGCTTATGTGAAGATCACGCTATCTCTTCCTTTGATAGCAACTGTCAATGAGGTACTACTCAAAATGCCAACTCATCTGGTTGGTTCTTTATTCTTTATTTTTGCGGAATTTGGACAGTGGACGCCGTGCCATAGCTCATCTATACTTTCCTGATGTTGCTTGCTTCAGCAACGCAAAGGTCGTGTCAACTATGAGTTGATGCTGCTTGAAATCAGTAGTCCTCTCATTTAGTTTTGCTCATGTAGGAGCTGTTATGGGAGCTTTCAGTTTTGGACACTTTTCATCTCTTTTGGCTTTAAACTTTAGGTTTAAGTAGACTAAATTCAGCTCAAATGTTCTGTATACTTCTTTAGGCTTAAGTCAATACAGCTGCAAATTGTTTCGTGGCTTGGAACTAACTTGAGGTGCAGTCAGTTCTTGATCTTAATCTTATTTGGTTAGCTAGTTGCATCTGATGAAACGGATAGAATAAAGGTTTGAATCTCCTTTTCCAAAGGGAGGGTCAAAGTGTGGGGACAATAAGGAGGAAAAAATCCTCAAGATTCTAACTGGATTAGCCTTTCGGCATATCTGACCATACTTCTGCGTTGGGTTGATGGTATGATTTGGTAAGAACTGGAGCTGGGAATGAGGAATTATATATCTGGTGATTGGTGAGGCATTGAAGAAGAAATCACGAGACTGCCTATGAGCTTAAGCTTCTTACAAACTTGGACGCCTATGAAAGCACATTAATTGCCCAGTTCAGGCTTTCACTGCATGCACTTTTAAAAAAAAAAAAATAACAGAAGAAAAATAGTCATAACACCCGTGGCACGGTTGATCATGATAGGGGGTTACAATAGCCCTAACAGATTTGTGGATGCATAACAAATACATTTCAGCTAATAGAAAACCATTGCGACTGTTACGATATTCACAACATTGGGAAAATTTGAGGTCCATTACCTCTGTTAGCATGTAGCGTTTCCAACTAATAAAAACTGTATTTTCTATGTATGATGTTAATTAATATTGGATCTGAAAAGTACTTTTCAAACTGCACCATTTTCACCATCTTTATACCTGCTATGACACTATAACCCAAAGTGATCCCTCTGTTGTCGGATTGTTAGTTCAAGAAGTACACAGCCTTGGCTCTAATAAGTAGTACAAAGGCTTGGATTCAGTAGTTCAATCTTGTCTTGCTTGTTTGGCAAACTTTATCTATAACTTCTAGTGAAGCTTCTTTCTGTATTCTCGTGTCACTGCTTAGTGATACAGTTTGTCTAGGCCTTTCTGGGGCAAAATTAATGTCAATTCGTAATTTCAATTGCTGCAGGTAACAGTGGGGAGCAGTTTTCTTGATGCAGATATATAGAAAGGAATGTGGTTCAGTTCTGTTGCAATCACTGCGGACAGCAATACCATACACTGTGCATTGTCAAGAAACAATTTTTCTAGGAAATACTAGGTTGTTTATGTTATGTCCAATTTTAGTAATCGTTTATTAACAGATGCTCCTGGGGTATTGTTAATGAAATCAGAAAGGTGACATGGTTTATCGGTAAAAAGATGTCTGGTAGCTAGTCTTGCCACTTTGTCAGAAATTCTCTTTGGTGTTCTTCTGGAAATGCTTTTTCTCAACTGCACTGGTATTTGATTTTTGGTGGTTGTATGTTAATATCAAGATATTGAATACTTGAAAGTTTTTATCTATGTCACTTGGGAGGAGACCCACAAAGTGGTTCAGTGAAAGGTTTAGCCTTTGAAGCTTGGAGCAGTTGTATTGAATGTAGGAAAACCTCCTGGTAATAGAGTTGCTAAAATGGTCTAATGTGGTAAGGTTGTCAAGGCCGCATATTGGTGTTGGGATTGTACTAGTGATATTCTGACCCTGCAGAGAAATGCCAGTTATCGAGTTTCCAGTACACTGGATTCCCGACCAGTCGCAAGGGTGGATATTGGGACGGTCCCTCAAAGATCGGATGCCCCATTGCCGCTTGAGCTTCAGCAGAATATCTTGTTCAGATTCATTGGGTTATGATTTAACAACTGAACAAGGTACGAGTATGATCAGGAGGAGGAGGAGGACATGAAGAAGATGCAGGAACTTTGGGTAAGTTTTGGGGTGTTTTTGACATGGTAAGTTGTTTCTTCAGGTGACTAAGTATTACTCCTTCCCTTTCGCTAAAATCTTGTCGCCCAAAGTTTTCAAAGTCAAAGTTTTCAAACTTTGACCATTAATATATGAAAAAGTATAATAATTTTCAAAGTAAAAATAATATATTTGGATTCATCTTAAATAGTATTTTCAAAATATCAAATTTTTATAAATATTCAAGTTTATATAAATACAATTATTCATGGTCAAAGTGCCGTGTTGAAGACCGTGCATAGTTTGGGCGACAAGATTTTAGTGAAACGGAGGGAGTATAAGTGAAAGATGCTGATCACTTCACTTATCACTTTCCCTTTGAAATTAATTTGAAGCAAATTATCCTAGCATCATTGCTCTGTTTTGCTCTGCCTCGCGAGTGTTGAAAGGAAGAGGAGCTTGTAATCAGTAACGGATCCAAAACCATTTCAAGTGGGTTCCTTTTATAAAAATTAGCATATATTTATCAAAAATATAATTTTTTTAAAAAAATTATCTGACATTTTACCAAAAAAAAAAAAAAAAACAATTCAAGTGGGTGCCTACTGCTTGTAATGTGAATTTGTACAGGAAATTAAGGAAAATATTAACTGGCTTTTCGAGTTTAGAAGTAGGTGTTAGGGCTAAAGAGTAAATGGGATGAGGAAAAACCTTCAGTGCAGCTGGCTTGAGGTCCTCATTACCATGCCCATTATATACTACAGCCTAATGGTGCATAATTGGTATTTGCAAATCTAGCTATTATGAAATTGCCACTGAGTGATTGGATGGATTAAGAAAAAGCATAAAAAAAAAAAAAAAACATTATTGAGTGGCACAAATTCTGGGGTAGAATCGTCTAACCGTTAGACGACTTAATTGTGACTTTTCGCAATTTGTGGGTTACTTTTAGCGACCTAGGGATGACTTTTTAGAACTTAGCGTATTTTTATAAAATTAACCTCAGTTGTAAAATATCACTCTTAAGTAGCTAAAACATAACCCATAAATTGAAAAAAGTAACTCATGAGTTGGGTGGTCTAACACTTAGATGGTTGCGTAAGAGTGCTACTCGAGTGGTGGTGGTGTATTTTTTTCTTTTCAACATTTTTGATGGTTGAAAAAACATTATAGTATTTCATGATGATGAAGCTCCGCCGACCAGGACTAATGTCTAATTAGCCGATGTATTAGACCTAATTGTTTTCTAATGGATACTTATTATGTATCCCCTAGGAGGGCAAGAGTCATTAACAAAAACATTTTTTCAATTTGTTCACAGTAACGATTAATTAACATGTGTTTTTTGATTTCTAAGGAAAATCAAGTTCAATTTATGATACAATTTCCTCTTATTACATTGTTGTGTCCAACCAGTGTAGAGCATCCATATTGCTTTCGGATTGAAATATCATCTACTCCCTCTGTTTTTTTTATATTTGTCGTTTTCGCTTTTCGAGGTCGAACTTTGACCTTCAATATCTCTAAAAATATATGTCCAAAAATTATAAAAAATACATATTATGAAAATATTTTTCGATACGAATCAAACCAATATTTTTTTATATTGTGAATCAAAGTAAATTTTTCACAATTTAATAGTCAAACTTAGATACGAAAATCTAAAACGTCATATAAAAAAAAACGGAGGGAGTACTAACTTTAATGCTTGTAGCACTCATGTTTCATATTTCCATTCCTTCCTAGTAATATCGTACACTAACTCAGACTTTCTCCTTTTCCTTCAATTGTATCTTGATTATAATTATTCTTTTCTGGATAATAGTCGTAATTAATTTTTCTAAAAGTTGTGTTGTATCAAACCTTGTGTCTTGTTCTCCTATTTAAATTTATTGATGTTCTTCACAATATTTTTAATTATTGATGTGTCGTTGGAGATTCATAGACAACCAAAGAGCCTTAAACATGAGCTCAAGTGGTTTTCTTGATACATGACGGGAAACATCACAGCGAGATACTCAAACGTGCTTCCCTGGATGCTGCAATCTATTACACTAGTATTGTATAGCACGCGATGCGTGCATTATGTAAACTATATTGATATTAGATTGGTATACTATGTTTAGATGGTTTTTTGGTAGGTAATTTTCATATGAAATATAAAAAAAAAAAAAAATTAAGTGAAAATAGGCAAGAGAGAGAAAGATAGAGGTTACCAAATTTTGGAAGTGAGGAAGTTTCAATAGGGTAGTTATTGACTCGTGTTTATAAGTGGTGATGTAAAATGGTGGAAAATGAGGGGTAGAATTGGCAAATCAAAATGTTGACACCAACTCCTCAGGAGTTGGCTTAATATATAGAGATTTAGTGTGGACGTAATGCTAGACTCTTTGCAGATATCCCCTGCTCAGGTTGTTCAGCGCCTCGAGTTTCATGTGTCTGCGAGATTTTTCATTTTTGTAAAAAATGAAGAGGGTCTGCCCTGCTAAAACTCTCTTTAGTAGCTCTTGTACTGTATGTGTATAGGTACCTGGTAGCAGTTGAGCTGCTGTCTAAGACGCATTGCTGTAGCTCATGTACCAGAAGCATGATGAATGTTCCATTCACTCCCAACTTTAAGAGTAAAGAGAACTCGATCATGTACACTTGTACAGTATGTTCTTTCGCTATGAAATTGTTTTCATATTGCTTCGACGAGGTGAATATTTTTGCTCCTGTGTGTGCAGATATACATGATTCTGTCAAATAATGTACACAATATCTATTGCAAACTTATGTTTCATTATATGTCAGCTTCTGCTCAGTTGCAAGAAGTGATCATTGATACATTTTCTGTTGATGCTTTGTACATGAGTGTGTGTGTCTACATTCAGACAATAAATTGATGCTAAGACTCTTGAATTGTTGTTTTAGCTCCTGGAAGAACTTGACAATTTGTGCTACTTAAGTATTGTAGTACAATTGGATTCTAGTTATCTTTCATGACTTTTGTCCTTGCACTTTTCCTTTACGTAGAGATATAGTTGTCCCTCAAGAAGGGTGTGACACCATACTTTTCCTTGTCTTGTCTATGCTCTTCTGTAAGCTTCTTCATGGCTGCACGCACTAAGTAGTTGTAGAACCCGCTTCATTGTTGGTCTAGAAGTAGGAACTGCGCTAGTGCACATGAGTCCTAGTTGAAACACTTTCGTCATTTCTTCCAAAAAACAATGTTTCTTGATCTCGTTGTCGAAGGAATCTGCAATAGGATGGTCCTCGTAGTAGTATTGCCACGACCATTCTGCTAGGTTTAAATGCTCATCTCCCTTGCAAGGCTCTTTCCCTGTGACTAGCTCTAGGAGCACCACTCCAAAGCTGTATATGTCAATCTTCTCATTCAATCGTTTTGTGTACCAATACTCTGCACAATAATCATTTGAAAGAAAAAATTAAAAACAGAAAGAAAATAGCCCGTGGATCTAAAGCATTGATATATAGACACATTCAAATTTAATGGTAGAGAAATAGGTGATAGATTGATGGCAAATAACCCTTTGCAGTTTTTCAAGATTTTATCTAGGAAAAAAGAATTGATTTTAGCGTGAAGATTAACACATAAAATTTATTGTATACTAGTTATTGATAATCTTAGATAATATACCATGCATGTACTGGGGTTAGTTGAAAATAGAAAAGTGCCATAAAAGATATTACTGTGAGATGATATTTACCTGGGGCTATATAACCGAAAGAGCCTGCAACAAAAGATACGGTATGAGGATCTCCGACCTTGTTGGCTGATATCTTGGCTAGTCCGAAATCTGCAATTTTGGCGTTGAATTCCGAGTCTAACAATATATTACTTGATTTCACATCTCTATGAATGATGGATGGAGAGCAGTCATGGTGCATGTAGCACAGTCCCTTTGCAACTCCAATTGCGATCTTCAACCTTGTTGGCCAATCTAGAACAACATACTGATCCATATCACTCCTTGATGACTCAGATTCATGTGTTTCATTTTTCCTATGTAACCACTTATCAAGGCTACGGTTCTCCATGTATTCGTATACAAGTAGCTTCGAATCTGCTCTTGAGACACAACACCACAACTTCACTATATTGGTATGCCTTATTCTCCCCAATATTTCAGCTTCTGCCATAAATTGCTTTTCGAATGCATCACCAAATTTTCTGTTGTTCCAAATTCTTTTAACGGCCACTTTACCACCTGAATCACTAATGTCAACACAATATATTTTTCCTCCTCCTCCGGATCCAATCACATTATCTTCTGTCAACCTGCACACTATGCTCTCTACGTTAAACTTCAAATTGTGAAATGGTATCATCATCCAGGCTGCTGGTTGCTCAGCGGTGTCTTTCCCTTGCCGAAGAAGAATGACCTCGAAGAATATGAAGTACATAATCACGAGTATAACAATTGCGCTGAGAACTATAATTATTGCAAGGTTTCTAAAAGAGAGACTCTTGGAAGAGCATTTACGTAAGTACGAAGTTGGAGTGCCATCCCAGCACAAGTTGGGATTATACCTGAAACATACCAGGTATGAGTCGTGAAATGCAGATGGTATCTTTCCGCTCAGGTGATTCCTGGAGAGATCAAGGTGATCAAAACTTAACAGCGCTAGTTCAACAGGAATTGGGCCCGAGAAGCTGTTACTAGACAAGTTCAAATAGTCATAAGAAGGCACATGTCCTAAGGATGCTGGTAGGAAGCTATGTAGCTGGCCTGAAAGATTATTGTTTGAGAGATCTATCGCCCTCAAATTGGAGGCCTCCATCGAGCTAGGAAGCTCCCCAGACAGCTTATTTTGATTCAAATATAAGATTTTCAAATTCGTAAGGAAGAACAACCCACTTGGTATCTCACCCACCAATTCATTCTCCCCCAAGTCTAGCTTGTCAAGGCTAGATAGATTAGCAAAATTTTCCGAAATTTTACCAATTAAATTACACTGACACATTATAAGTACCGTCAAGCTCCTAAGCTTTCCGAATTCTGTGGGCAACTTCATGGGGTAGAATGGGTTGTGGCTCAAGTCCAAATACACAAGGTTCACCAAGTTTCCCAACTCAGAAGGGAATGTGCCATTGAACTTGTTGTGGTCCAATTCCAACTCGATCAACCCTTTGAGCTGCCCTATTGAGCTTGGGATGTCACCAGTGAAGTTGTTTGAGCTAAGATAAAGGTATTGGAGTTGTGGAGACATGCTATTTATGTCATTTGGTAGCTTCCCGGTGAGCAAGTTTTGGGAGAGGTCTAAAGTTTGAAGGTTGGAACAATTGTACAAGAAAGTGGGAAATCCTCCTTGTATGGAATTGTTGTGAAGGTCAAGGGTGGTGAGATTCTTGAGATCACAAATGGTAGGTGGTATCTTGCCATCGAGCTTGAAATGCGGAAGAGAGATCCCGGTGACAGTCTTGCCATCGGTGCATAGGATCCCGCGCCAACGACAAGGAGAGGTGGAGGAGTTCCATGAATTGGTTGGGGGTTGGCTGTTCCATTGCTTCTTGATGTTCAATAGGATTTCGATTTCGGAGGCGGGAGGTTGCGAAATTACAAAAAAGGGTAGAGAAATGAGGAAAAGGAAGAGGCAAAGGAGGATGTTAGTGGTGGTGTATAGGGGTGTTTTTGTCATTTTCTTGTTTGGGTTTTGAGATGCTCTGTTTTGCTCTGTTTCTGTTATGGGCTTTGCTCTGCCTTTTAAAGCAGAGGAGGTTGGAATTATGTCAAGTGTTGTTTCAAGTGCTAGTTTTTACTTTATGTGACTTTGTTGCGCATCATTTTCTTGGTGGGGTTCTTAGTTTACTCGGCTCAAGACTTTGACAAATCCAAAACACATTATCAAATATCAATTACCATACACTTGTACCACGTGCTTTTTTCCCTCTACTCTTTACATAAAAGTAACACGCACATTTGAGTTCCACTATCTACTACTACTTCTCAAAAGTTCAAAAATACTAATAATAAATAAATAAATAACTGTATATAGAAATCAATGAGTAACCCTCCTACGTAACCGTCTAACCGTTAGATGACCCAATTTAGTGGCTACTTTTTTCAATTTAGGGGAACTTTTAGCAATTCAGGTGACATTTTATAGTTTAAGTTAAATTTATAAGATGTACTAAACTTTTAAAAGTCACACCTAAGTTGTTAAAAAAAGCCCATAAATTGCAAAATTTCGCCATTGAATTGGATCGTCTAACAGTGAATAGTGATTAAAGTTGTGTTCAGTTCGACTAAAGGTATCTGAAATAAATTGCGAAATTTCACCATTGAATTGACATATTTTGATTGGAAATCACTTGTCAATGCCGAATTGAGAGTTTGAGCAGGACAGAAAGCACTTTAAAGAGGGTTTGTAATAAAAAAAAAAATTAAAATTAGATGAAAAATTTCCACAAAAAGTGATACATAGAGAGATTTCCGGCAATTTTTTCTTAGCTAATTGACTCTAGGGCAAACAAAAATATTGACAAAAGCCAAAAAAAAAAAAAAAAAAAAACATACACACACAAGATAGACACAATTTTAGCTAAATTTGACTCAACTGATACATTTCAGCTAATAGAAAACCGTTGCGCCTGGTACATTACTCATAACATAGGGTCCGGGAATTTTGAAGTCCATCACGTCTGTTAGCCATAACATTGGATCTGAAAAGTACTTCTCAATCTGCATCATTTCCACCATTTTTATGTCGCTATGACACTAAAACCCAAAGTGATCCCACTGTTGTCGGATTTGTTAGTTCAAGAAGTTCACAGCCTTGCCTCTTAAGTAGTACAAATGCTCGGATTTGGTAGTTCAATTTTGTTGTTTTCTTTGTTTCGCGAAATTTATCTATAAGTTCTAGTGAAGCTTCTGTCTCTCATCTCGTGTCGCTGCTTAGTGATACAGTTTGTCTAAGCAAGCCTTTGTTGGGGCAAAATTATGTCAATTTGTTATTTCATTTGTTAGTTTTTCCTATGTTGCAGGTAACAGTGGGCAACAGTTTTCTTGAAGCAGATATATAGAAAGGAACATGGTTCAGTTCTGTTGCAATTACTGCGAATATCACGGGGTAATGCTACATCCATATTAGAAATATGATATGGATGTAGCATTACTCGGATATCAAGTTTGCATTTAGTAATACATTACCGTAGATTGTGCATTGTCTAGAAAGTAGAAACAATTCTTCTAGGAAATACTAGGTTCTTTATGTCGTAATTTTAGTAACCTTTTATGTAATAGATGCTCCTTAGGTATTGTTAATGAAATCAGAAAGCTGACATGGTTTATCGGGAAAAAAAATGTCTAGTAGACTTGCCACTTTGTCAGAAATTCTCTTTGGTGCTCTTCTGAGAATGCAATTGTGCAACTGCACTGGTATTTGATTCATTTGTAGTTGGCGCAAGGTGCCCAGGACAATGTAGCTAAACGTGTTGCTTGCACAGTGTTGGGAGTCCGGGAAAATGGTGAGTACAGGTAATAGCTAGGAATCAAGATTTGTTTCAATGGTCAGAAGTATCGTGACTTGAGGTTGAGGTTTTGAATTTTATTGACCTTTGAGAAGAAAATAGTCGAGAAGATAAACAACCAGAGCAGTGCATTTCGATATTGGATGTCTGTAACTCGGATGCTGATGATAGCTCCTCAAGTTGACAAAAAGGCACTTAAATTAACAGTGGGAAATTGAAGGTATCATATATTCCTCGCACAATTGCCTTGAGCTTGTGTAGTGTAATCTGTATTGTAAGCAGGACAAATGGTTAATTGATGGATGAATAAGAGGTCATTGTGCATAGCTTTCATTTCAACAAACGAAAAAAAAAAAAAAACAGTTTTTACATTTTTTTCTTTCTTACTGTCACATTGCTCCATATTCCAAAGTATAAGTGAATATCTTTTGAAAATTAATGTTTTTCTTTCCTTATTCTTCCAAGAGCCACCTCTAACATACTAGATGTTTATTTAGTTATTTTTAAGAATAATTTTTCAAATTGTGTTGTTAAGGAATCACCTTGTAGAATAGTTTTGTTTTTGTTTTGTATTTGTAAAATTTAACCACCTCCAATCTCCTAAAAATGATGATTACAGATGGTCAACGTAATTAGTAACCAAAATAGTCTCTCGAAAGGAAACTTGATAAATGTCAATTTCTTATGAATCACTTACAAAATGCTTAATGAGTATCCCTCCGTGTCTGCCTTGCATAATAGATTGCTCAAAACATGGGGGACTGACCGACTGCCATCAATAATGCAGACAAATAACTGATGCTAAGACCCTTAATTGTTCTTGAAGATTTTAAATAGAGTATGATTCTAGTTAAATTTCATGACTTTTGTCATTGGACTTCCGTTAAGTAGAGATATAATTGTCCCTCAAGAAGGGTGTGACACCATGCCTTCCTCGTCCCTAGTCTGTGCTCCGCTGTCTGAAGCCTCGTCATGGCTGCAGTCCTCGTCATGGCTACACGTAGTAAGTAGTTGCAGAACTCGCTTCATTGATGGTCTTGAAGCAGCAACTTCATTAGTGCACATGAGTCCTAGTTTAAACACTTTGGCTATATCTTCCAAGAAGAGTGGTTCCTTTTTGATGTTGTTGTCTAAGGCATCTACAATAGGATGGTATGTGCAGTAGTGTTGCCAAGACCAATCTGCTAGGTTCAAATGCTCATTTCCCTTGCAAGGCTCTTTCCCGGTGACTAGTTCTAGGAGCACCACTCCGAAGCTATATATGTCAATCTTCTCATTCAACTGTCTTGTACGCCAATACTCTACACAATAACCATTTGAAAGAACGCATAACAAAAACTTAGAGAAATTCAATCATGGATCTTAAGCCTTGATTAATAAATTCAGATATGATGGTAAGTAGAGAATTAAATGAATGATTGATAGGCAAATAACCATTTTCAAGATTTTGCAACGGAATAAATTGATTTTAGTGTGAAATTAATCACATACAATTTATTGTAGTTTAGTTATTGCTACTGCAGATCATATATCATGCATGGATTAGATCTATTTGAACGATGAAAGACAGTAGTATCAGATGATGATATTTATTTACCTGGGGCTATGTAACCGAACGAGCCTGCAACAGCAGATACAGTGTGAGGGTCTCCGGACTCATTGGCTGCCATCTTGGCTAGTCCAAAATCTGCAATTTTAGCATTGAATTCTGAGTCTAACAAGATATTGCTTGATTTCACATCTCTGTGAATGATGGGTGGAGAGCAGTCATGGTGCATGTAGCATAGTCCCTTTGCAGATCCAATTGCGATCCTCAACCTTGTCGGCCAATCTAGAGCAA
>BSSO01002455.1:0-19315 GCA_030267885.1 Mesembryanthemum crystallinum | reverse complement strand
GAAGAGCAAATGAGAAATAAACATACCTATCAGAGACAAGATGATTGATTAATTGGAGAAAATTGGAAAATTGTCAAAGAACAACAAATGAGGACTTGCTGGTTCCTATAATGGGCAATGAAATTGAAAAGGAGACATTTTTTCTGCCTTACATTGAGAGTTTGGAATCAATTCGTGTGTTTTAATGTTTATCAAGATTTACCCAAATAGAGATTCCTATAACATGTTCAGTCCTGGAAAAAAGGCAGATGCTTTTTGCCTTTTAAGCTGTTTCTCCACCACTTTCATATCATGGCGCCAAAAGCCTCAATTGCTTTTTTTTTTCCCCCCACTTTTTCCAACGGTATTAACGAACGCAGACAAGCATTACTTCCAGAAGTCTTATGGGCCGGCTATAACATTTTGGAAGAATACCGGCCCACATAACTGGTCCAGGTTTGCTAGCTAAGGTGACTATTAGTATTATGCTTGGCAGTTTTCAGCCCAATTGGATTTCCTCGAAATATGATTTCTTGTTATTGTCTTCTTCTAATGGGCTTGCTTCTTCGGCCCAACGTATCTAGGGGCTGTCTTGGCAAAAAGTTAACAAGAATGTGGAATTGAGGAAGTACCGATTGTTCAGTCTTAAAAGTTTTATGTAGCATACTATAAGGTGTCGTTTGGCCTAATTTCTCCCATTTTTATTTTCTCNTAAGAAACTAGAATGGGTTACTATTTGGAGTTTCTATTTCTAACCCATTCTACTTTTTTAGAAACTCAAATATAAATGAGGGAAAAGAAAGGGATGAAAGAATTGTGATTAAAAAACTCATTATTGTAGAAATTAGGCCAAACAGCTAAATTGGGTCGTATTCAAGATAGATAACGCTTTTTTTTTTTTTTTTTCCAGGTGTCTACCTCGATGCATCGAAATAATCACGTGGCATTCTCGTGCGTGTATTTGGACCATATGACAAGGATTATTATAATGGACGCTGACAAAGAGGGAGCAAATAGTACAAGTAAGAGCCAAAGGATATATGCAATTATTAAAATAAATATAATAATAAGGGGGGACATTAAATCAAGGCAATATCTCAAAATGTCCAATATACTAGTGTCATTCTCATCACACCCCATTCTTGCTTGCGTCTCTTAACGACAGCCTTGGGCTTGACTTTGCAATTTGTATTCAGAACATTTTGGAACCTGCGAATTACTAGTTGCAGGATAGATAAATAAATAAATAAATAAATAAATCCAAAGTTACCATTTTCTAGGAAAATCTTAAAGCTAGATCGAGGGACAATTAGGCTATGTTTGGTAAAATTAGATGTAGCTGTGAGCTTTAGTTGTAACTTTTGCTAAAATTTTGTTTGGTAGCAAAGAGAAAAAAGAACAAGCTGTAGCTTCAATCTGTATCTTTTACTCAAAATCTAGCTGTCAAGTGAAAACTATTATGAATAGCTTTCAAAAAATCAGCTGTAGCTGTGAGTTGTAGCTGTAACTTTGCTAAAATCTTTGTTTGGTAGCTTAGAGAAAAAATAAGAAGTTGCAAGTTTTAAGCTGTAGTTTTTGCCCAAAAGCTACCAAAAGCTAGCTTTTGGTGCAAAATACAGCCTTAATTTAGTGAAGTTTAAGAAAACAAACAAAATTACTCTACTCTACAACAATTGAAGTGATTTTGGTCAATTATTGGTAGTATTTGGTTTCTTAAATTAAGGTAGGCAATGCCCCTTAGAAAGAGAAAAGAATCCTCAACTAACCTTGCAAATTAAGGCTTACCTCACAATGTGGTTCGGTTCACCTTAGAGGTCCTAGACCTAGAGTCTAGAGTGTGTAGCCTCATTATTGTCCCCCATAGGATTACTACATACTGGACTTTATTTCATCAAAAGATATGCAAAGTATCTACTCTTTGCGTGTAGTGAAAGGCATGTATGACTTAGCTATGTTTATTTTATGTAAATTAAATTGAATGAGATTTGAATAAAATAGTGAATAATTTATAAGAGAAAAAGTAATAAGAGTATAATTAAACTGAAGTATAATGAATTGGACTAAATGTAAGATGGAAACTATAAAATGATTACAATCTTGGTATAATTTTTATTTAAGATGTGGCGGTCCTTATATGTCTGATACAAATTTTTAAGTTTCGGATTGGGTATTATACTTTTTGCTTAATTATTATATTCTTCACGAGACCACATATCTCTCCTTCTGCATGAACAAAATAAATAGTTACATCTTTAAGAGCTAAATTCACCAAATGTATTCAATGCAAAGAGTAGTTTTCAAAAACTTCAACGTGATTAAAATTATGTAAGTTGACTTTATTATTATCAGCGTCCGACTAATTGAAAATAAGTTCACATACCCAAATTTTCTATGTATAATTCTTTGACAATAATCTTTTAAGTATGGCTAGTTCATAATTTAGAGGGTATACGTTAAAATTGTATAGGTTTTCTTAGCTTATGAGTCTATAAATTTTGGTAATACTTCAATTTGCATTTGTCTTTAGCATGCGCCACATAAATGACATACTCAAGTGGTGTTGTGGTTGTAGCTAGCACTTTGAAATTCAAAAACTAGGAGAGTAGAGTAGAGAGGCAAAACGGCTAGTAAAAAAAATTTGAAGGGAATGACATTATCAATGCCAGCTGGGGAGTACTTATAGGGAAAAGTAAGCACCAAAAGATTGCCCAATCAAAGATAATTGTTGGTACTTGCAATTCTTGGATCTCCACGCACCAGGGCCATTGATCAAAGAGAGAGATCAAAAGAGTGTGGTGCAGATGAGATTCACAGTAAAATCAAAAAGTTACCCGAGATGTGTTGGGTCACAATAAAACAGCCTTTAGCTTATACACCCTCAAGGATTTGAGCGTTAATTTATTCGGGGAAGAGGAGTGCTATGCAAGTGCAATTTGCACTCTCAACCACCTTCTCTCACAAAGTAAAGAAAAAAGAGAAAGACAAACTTTAAAAAAGTACTACCAAGTTCATGCGTCACTCTCTAAATTTGAGAGTGCAAATTGCACTCTCAAAGTGAAAATGTAATTAGCATTTCTCATTTATGTAATACCAAAGGCTGTGTGTTAGGAGATGCGTTTTAGCCACGTCCAAGAAAAGAAAGGAAATTTCTTTTTGTAGACATTAAAAAAAAAAAAAAAAAAGTTGGTAAACACTGAAGATATAGAAACATCTAGAAACAGTGAAAGGGTATTGACACTAGATAACCCCTTTTCGTCGTATTTTTTTTTGTTGGGATTCAGTAAGCTGACTAGGCTCCAACAAAGTTCTAGCTCCAACAAATTCTGAAAATTGCCTCTAAAATTCCAAGTTTTTTTTGTCTACCAAAATCCAATTCATTTATAAAGCTATATTCCAAAAATCTCAAAAATAAATAAATAAATAAATAAATAATGTACACGTCAAGCTGTTATTTGAACTAAATAATAATAATAATAATAATAATAATAATAATAATAATAATAATAATAATACAGTTCATGTCAGTTCCAATTAGTTCATTTTAGTTTCAATCAATTTAGTTCAGTTCGTTTTTTTAATTGGAGAGAACACGCCTTTAACCAATCTGTATTCAGTCTAGATCTGCAACTTATTTTTTCTCTCACTTATTACTATTCATTCAATTTAATTCAGTTTTCTTTTATAAAAAAAAAAAAATAGATATAGTGTAAAATAGATGCAATATGCCAATACATACACCACGGAAGACTATAAAACTGACACAAGACATACGTGTGGTGTGGTACGAGAAAATGGGTTGGAGACAGCTAGAAGTGGGCAGTCGCCACACGTTGGAACTTGGGAATCAAAGAACCCCAGCAATCACTTTACTGTAGTAATAAGAAAAATAAAATAAAAATTGTTACTGTTACTGTAAAGATTCAATAAGTGAATACAGTATATAACGTCATCTTCAATCATATTATCATGTTCTGGCGGCTATTATCTTATTCATTTCGGCACATTCACCACGTTGCCAATCTCATCTGATTGCATTTTTCTTCCCTTTTTGAGATTACTTTTTGTGGAGATGTAACAAGTAAGGGTAAATTTTTACTCTCTTGCTCTGTAGTACCAGCTGGAGTTTACTGTAATATGGAGTATTGAAAATGAAATAGTAAAAAGGAGTTCGATTTCAAGTTTGGATTGTGTTGTGAATATTTTCCAGTAAAGTAAAAGCTGTGTGTAATTCGGGGAATTTAGGTTGTCTTGGTTTATGTTTTCTTCTGTGTGGTCCTTCGAATATAAGTATTTAGTACTCTACAAAGAACAATTTCAAATGTACTGATATACAGTAGTCATGTTTGGTCTATAGATTTGGCATAAAGCTTATGACTATAAACGGGTAGCTATTGGTTGATAATTGGTAGATGTTAGTTGATATACAATCTATAGTTGACCCAGTAGTGACAATCCATAATTGCAAAAATATGTTTAGTAAAATCCGTTAGTATTTATAAATGATTCAAAACAAGTCATATCATCCACGAGAATAAATTGCTTATGGTTGATTTAGCATATGCACATATGTCCATTCATGAAAATGAAGGACATGATCTTTTTCTAAAATTCACTGAGTTCATTCCATTAGGCTAGTATAAGTCCACATATCAGTCCGTCCATTGAACAAACAATAAATATTCAGTTCAACTATCTAAACCCACATTTGAACAGCTCTAATGCGAAGCATCATCTTATCTCGATTGAGGAAGAGGTTGCGAAGATCGGATTAAGAAAGTTGAGAGAGATACTATATGACGATTCATACTAGACCCTCTCAAATTAAGCATTACCCACATTATGAGACACTGACTCTAGGAGTACTACGCATTATTTCATCTCTGAAAATAAAAACAAGTGAGTAAAGGAAAGGCTGAAAATTGGCAGAAAGAGCAACCACCCATTCATCAATAAACCCAATCGACTATCATCACTTACAATTCATTACATATCTGAGCAGTGTACGTTAAGCAGCAAAAAGATTTTCAAATTGAAGCAAACAAGTTTCAAGTAGTAATTAAAAGGACACTTTTTTGGTAGCCTGTCTATGGGCAAATGGCCTGGTACTGGTACTGGTACTGGTACTGGTACATACATAATGCCCCCTTAGTCTTACTTGGGGGTCCAATGCCCCATATTAGTAACCAAAAGTGACCCCATTTGTAAAGTTTTTATCCCTTCGCCATCGCCAGAAATGGCCTCCCATTTGGGGTCCTTTGTCCTATTTATGCCCCCACTCAACCAAATCTTATGCTTTTATCAATCATCTTTTTTGCTTCTTCTTAGTTGTCTCATTTTTTGCCCATTTGGCAAATCACCATGCATGAAGGGTTATGTACCATCTTTTGTAGCCTAGCTAAGAGTATATATCATCCAAGATGTTATGGGCCTCTGTTTATGGTGAATGTTGACATCTATCCCAATAAGATCATAATGCTCGATATAGAGAAAGTTAGTTTAGATTAGCAACAAGGTAATTAGGTAATTCATACATCAATATGACATTAATTTGCGTAATTTTTTTCCCTTTAGATTGTGTGTCCAAACGAAGAATCGTACTAAGAGATGAGATGGACCATGTTGTCAACATCTTAAGTAAGGTTAACCTAAATGCGTTGAATCTCAACACTTTAGTTACTACGTTAATGACGTCTCCATATTTGGAAATATTGAACATTAGTATAGCACGTTGGCGTGATGGCGTCTCCGTACCTCATGGGTCCATTGCAAACAACCTTCTCACTTTTTTTTGCTAATCAGAAACAACCTTCTCACTTAAAGTGTGATGTGGCTTGCTTGCACCATAATAATAAAACAAAACGCATAAAGTTGGTGCCCTTAACACTAATAGATAAAAATCAAATTTATTTTATAAAGTACTTATAAAAATGTCCCTATATGTGCGCATAATCATTTGTCAAGGTAAAAATTTGAGTTAAACAGTCTCAACTTGAAACATGAAAACTCTCAAATTGTTTTAAGTAAAACCAATAAAATGGCATTTTGTAATGCACCAAAATCCGACTATGTATTTTACAAAATGAATCTAATTGAAATAAGACAGTGGATGTAATACCAAAAAATATAATAGACTACTATACATGAAATTAAATTTTACAGTGGTGATAGTAGATGATCTTTACACATCTTTACACATCTTTACAACCATGATTTGCATTTTGCACCCTATTTTTCCCCTTTTACCATCACTGCCCCTTGTTCTTATCCTATATGTACAGGCTTCTAAGAAGTGAAAAACAGAGTGCAAAATCCAAACCACCAACCATTCTACCACAACTAAACCCAATCTCCCTCACGTGCGGTCAACGGTCAAACCACATACTAAGAACCACACCCGTTGACCCATACTAAGTCAACGGCGCAGTTTAGTTCTCATTAAGGCTTTCCCACAAAGATGCGCACTCTCTCGGGGCAAACCCGACCCGACGCTCCTCCAAGTCATAAACCACCTCAAAACCTTGTTGCTGATAATTTCCAAGTGTAGCCCCGGGCCCACTCTCCGTATCATCTCCACCGTCCATCACCATCAAGCACCCCACTTTCTTCCCCTTCTTCTTTCCATCTCCACCGTCCAAAAACTCGTAGAAGTAATTTCTCCTAGGAAGCACTACAGTGGAATTTCCCCCAAAATGCAAAGCCAAACTTGGCACAACAACTCCCACAGTCGTTGCTCTACTCCCTTCTAAATCATAACACGGGCTCAACCCGGTCCGTGACTCGGTGTCACTCGCCCGCTTGAACACCCGTCTGACTCGCCGATCCAACTCAGCCGCCACCGAGTTGTAGAATTTTGAGGGCAACATAGTGTAGGTTGTGCCACTGTCCACCACAACGCCGCCGTTTCCGCCGCCATCGACCCGTTTTAAATAAACCGGGGCGGGTATCATTCGGGCCCCGATTGAAATACCCTCTAACCCGACTGAATAGAAATAGGGGTGTTTCGGGTTATCCAACATTGGGGTATAAACAAACTCGGAAATTCCATTAAAGGACTTCGCTTTATACTTGCCCAAAATCAGGGGACTTGGGTTGAGGAGCTTGGTGGAGTCAAAGGAGTGAGAAACCAAGCAGTAAGAGAATTGGTTACCCAAATTAGGAGAGAGATTAGCTAATTGGGCGGGTAAAGAGAGCGACCCGCGCCCGAACCCGGCAACCCCAATGGGTTCACCCAAAGCAGAGTGAGCACACCCGAATGTGAAATTTTGTAATTCCAATGGTTTTTTTGAATTTGAGGGCATTATTAGATTGTCTTTGTGAAGGTTAGCTATCAAGCTTCCATCACCATAAGCGTAGTAAAATGAAGGGCAAGCGTAATTTGAGCAATCCTCTGTTTCGATTTCGATAAGGGGGCATTTTGCCATGGTGCAGAGGTCGTTGGTGGTGAGAGAATTGTGGGCAGAGGCGCAAGCGGGTGATTGGCATGAGAGGTGGGAGGATTTTGAGACGTTGAGGAGAGAGAGAGTGCCGGGTTCGAACTTGCCTTCACAGAGGATACACTCGAAGGGAGAACAGGGGAACCAAACGACGTCGCTTCCAGTGTCCATGTAAACATTGAGGGTTTGGGAGTTGAGAGAGAAAGTGAGGGTGTAGTCACTGCCAGGAGAGAGAGGGAGAGAGACTTGTTGTTGTTGTTGTTTTTGGTGGTGTTTTTTGGAGTGGCGGCGGTGGCGGGCGGCGGAGATGGTGGTGGTTGATTTGAGGAGGTGGTGAGTGGAGGTGAAGTGGGTTTTGGAGAGAGAATGACTGAGAGGGAGATGTAAGTGTTCTGATGAAGAAAAACAGAGGAGTGAGAGGAAGAGAGAGAAACATAGGAGGAAGAGTCGAGAGGGTGCCATTGTTTTGGAGGAAAAACAGAGTGCTCTGTTTTGCTCTGTTTCTAGAGATGGAGAAAGAGAGAGGTTTTTTTGGTTGGTGAGAGAATGGAGGGGGAGAAGGGGGGTTTAAGAAGGGGAAGGAGAGGGATGAAGCTAGGAAGTTTCTGGTAAATTGGGATTAAAGGGAAACTATTAGTAGCAAAAATTTACTGTTGTGATTTGAGGGAGGTGAAACTGTTTTTGTAAAAAGGAAAAATAATAGAGAAACAAACAGAGACATTCTTGTGTAGGTGGAGAGCAGACAGGCAGTGGGGTATTACTCCACTTGGATAAAAATACTCATTTGTTATTGCAAATTTGTAAAAACTCTGTGATTTTGTTGTTTGTGGGACGTGGTATTTGGGTTGGGATAAGGATGGGTTTTGTTCAAAAATGAACCAATTAACTTGGCCATGCTCTTTTTCATTGTGTTTCTCATAAGAGAATGGTTCCCTTGGGACCCATTTATTTGTTTTTTTTTTTTCAATCTCTATCGAGTTTCGTACAATTCTGCAACTTACTTTTCTCCGTCTATCGTTGAATAAGTTTAATTTAGCTCACTAAAACACGATTCAATAAAATTGAACAAGGTTGATTAACAAAAGTATACAAGTGCTTATTATACACACCCATAAGGCAAGCTTGAGTTTTCACAAAAGATTTACCATTCTCATACCAGTTCATGTAAGGAATATGGACAAATAGAAAAGAAGACACATAATCAATCTTAGATTAACAGTAAATCTTCTTGTTTTATAGTTATTCTTATACTATGAGATTTTGTTTGGTGAGCACTAAAAGAGTAACATTAATAGTTTAGGAGCCTTAATCAAAAACTAGAGTTTATACTTGTCTTGAAATTGTGATAAATTTCTGTTTCTTTTCACAAGGTTATTTCAGGCAGAGGAGTCAACTTGAGAAAGGCATCAAATGGTTTGTCAATTCCTTGCATGATTAACACTTCTCAATATCATGGCTATCTTTGTAGAAGAATAATATACAAGTGAATTGAATAGCGTATATAGAATTTGCTACTATCTTGCTTGCTGTATTTCAAAGAAAGAAAGTCAAAGAAAGGCACAGCGAAGGCATCAACACATAAACTCCGTGTTTGAGAATGACAACAAACAAACTTGGCCAAGCTCTAAACTTGGCCTATGCAATATCGTGAATGTATGATTGTGTGTTCATTCAGTTATGTGCCATCAAATCGCAAAAGAGATTCTATAACATTGGATTCGAGGGAGGCTATTTTGAGAATGGATAGTTGGAAGAGAAAAATAGAGAAGATAACTGAACAACGTACTACAGAAGATCTGAAATAAGTAATAAGGTCCGCGATATTCAACCAACACCAAGTTCATTACTCTACAATGCATTATTGCTAGTGTAAAACAAACTTAATAAGTTATTTTTGCATTTTAACTTTTTCTGATCAAATTTGCTATGTTGAGTATTAACAATACAGTAGTGGGGATTAACACGATAAATCACTATCAAGGATAAAGTAAACATTTGTCTTAAAGTAAGATGAGATAGATGATGAAATGTTACTATACTATAATTGGAGATTGTGTATTACTTTAGTGTAAACATCATGCAAATCCTACAAAAAAGCTTTCAAAACAAACCAGTGAAATACAATGTACCTCGAAGTAAATTAGTAGTAATTTCTTCGAAATGTCGGTCATAAAGGAGTAGAAGAAAAGTAAAGAGGTACTAGCATACTCTTCCATAAGCTATAAGAGTTAGCTATATACTACTCCATGAATGAAAAGTATACAAGGAAATGAGGAATAAGTAGCTGAAATGTGATGTGACTCAAGGTCCAGCTATGGCTGGCAGTCCACCATGTTTGACACAATTGCCAAACTAACTGGAAACTTCAAAATTTAGAAAAGGTCTAAATCTGACCCAAAAAACAATTAAATTAAATTAAATTAAATTAAATAAAAAAGATACTGAGTACTGAATTAGAGAAGGTCAATGTCAATTGTCAAGGGTTGCATGAATAATGAGATCAATAAGTTTCTTCATTCAATACATGGTACGTGAGATGATCACAAGCAAGTCAACTTTAACTCCTAGTATTTGGATTGAGCTTATCTCATTAAAAGACTGCTACCTACACTGACGTACTCAAACTTAATGAACTTTTTAAATGAAGTCTCATCTCTTAAATCTTAATGATATTGATGTCCTCACTCCTCAGCTCCAACCACACTTTTATGGCATAGATATAGTATTTTTTTTTGTTTTTCGAATTTAGAGAGATATAAAGGTGGATATGTATTGAACGTATGGGGACGGTATTCTTAAATCTTGAAGCACATCTTATCAACTGCATCTATATATATATATATATATATACACACATCATGTAATATATTTATCGTAATTTAAGATTGGATGGATCTAAGTATCGTTTTAAAATGTGGATTTGATTTGATATGATCATCAATGGTGTACTATATTTTATAAATGCTTAGTATGGGATTTTGCTTAATCCTCATCCTATGAGTGAGAGTGACACTTAATTACGATCATAGAAATGCACTATCAAATGCAGTAAATTGATGGGTAAGGCTATACTTGGGGGGTACGGTCCCCATGTTAGAATAATGTTAGAAATGCCAGCTCCAATCTCTCATCGGGAGTGATGTCCGTTAACAAGAAACATGAAAATCTAAACTTTTAGTGGAGGCTGGAGAAATAAGTAAGAACCACTCAAAACTCTTTAAAAATAAAATAAATAAATATTCATATTCCATACATGAGAACAACGTTATTACGCTAGCTGTAATGCATGGATTTACTAACTGGTCCTAACCCATTGTATTTAAATTTTATATGCCAAGTGTCATCCACAAACCAGCAAGAAAAATTATATTTTTGTCATGCATATAAAATAATAAGGTCCCTCTCACATACATACAGCCTCCACCATTTCATACAAGAGCGGGTGGGGATTGGGAATATGGATCTTTGCAAACAAAAAGCCTTTCTTCATTCATTGTTCTAGCATATGTATCATCAATTTGTATTCAGTTCGGTTCAGTTTAATTTAACATCATTTATTTGAATTAAATAAAATCTAAAGTTGATAAATGATTTAAATTGAAACCATGAGAGTATTAAAACTAAGGATGACATGACTGTAATCTATCAATATCTGACACAATACAAATTAGACATGATAGAGGTAGGTACGATGTTTTCGGCATGTTTTACTAAATGGGTTAACACATTCAATCCGTTTACTTGAATACGATAGGCGATCAAGTTAGTATTTGAAAACTTCAACACAGGAATAACCCGCTCCCAAGTTAACACATCAACATATTTAGCTATTTTAAACATCGAACGATTTGAAACTATGCAATTCACATATAATATGAATATCAGCACGATCCAACACCACCTATTTAAAACTTAGAAGTCCTAATTGTTATTGTTGTTATCAAAACTGAGTTGTTGGTGGTGATGATGTTTTTGTTAACATTATGAGGTGGGTGGTACTATTATTGGTGTGTATCTTCTCTCCTTGGCCCCCTCAGATGATGAGCAAAATTCAAATATTAGTAACTCATAAAAGACCAAAAAAAAATTTGAAGTATAATTAAATAGAAAAGGTCAGAAAACAAAAATTTAGAAAAGACAGCTAGCAGTGGCAGTGTGGCACCAACCGGGGTGGCAATTGGGCAAGGGCAAAGCAGAGGATGCCGCACGGGCGTTTTAGGTTGAAACACGTAAGACGGCCTTTTGGACTGAGTGTCTGGTGGGCCTCACCAAATGTGGGCCCAAATGGGAGATTACCACAATTTTTTAGTGAGAAAATAATTGGGTAGAAACAGATTCGGGCGAGCCCACAATGCCTACCAACGCGGACTTACGTCCATGAAATTTTGCCTTTATTTTTTAACTTTTTGCTGCCCATTTATTATTATCACTTCTATTTCTATTCTATCTTTTTTGCATTTGGTGTTGGGAATTCTACGACCACCTAACTCAAACCTATCTACCCTCGATATAAATATAAATAAAAACTAATATAGTATCAAAACAATCATTTGGATATCACCTAATTTAGTTGATAATGTATTTAAAGGACTATATTTGAAATTTATGTTGAAAATTTGTTTGTATGAGTATGCATTGCCTCATTTAAGTCAAATTTTGAAAATAATAAAGGCAAAAAAAAAAAAAAAAAATAGCCTTTGGACTTGTTTGACATGGTTTCCGATATTCAATTCAATTGAAACTTAAAAAAAATAAAAATAAAAATAAAAAATTGGGAACTATTTTGTATGATTATCAGTTTTTTACTTGTCAATTTTGATAATTAAGTAGATAATTATAAGCAAAAAAAACAATAAGTATTAAATTCTTACAACAACAACAAAACAAAAACAAAACAAAATTTCATAAAAGAGTTGACAACTGGAAACTCGCCTTAGTAAATGTAAAGAAAGAGTACGAAGGCACGTCAATAAGCGTGCCACATATAATAAGAGAATAAAACAAAAGATATAAATAACTTAGGATAAGAAATCCTAATGATTAGCTATCAAAAAAATAAAAAATAAAAAAAAAGAAATCCTAATGATTAATTACAGTTTTAGATATTCCTTCCATACATGATACTACATAATTAAACAATGTTCTTTTTTTTTCTTTTTTCTTTTTTTTTATTTTTAAAAAGCTTGGGAGGAAGGATCACTATTAGGCTGATGTGTTTCAGGAAAAAGGCGTAAAAGTAATTGGTCAAGCATTTAGGGACAAAAAGGTAAATCCCAAATATCCCGAGTGAGTTTCAAATCTTGGTGGTAGTGGAAGTGTGGAACATCATCACTAGGTGGAAGAAGAACACACACAAGACCAACCTTTGTCTGTTTATTGGTTATTGAAGGTCCAATGTTAGTCTTTCTCTCGTTCTAACTTAACAATCCTATTGGAAATTCTAGGCTTTTCAAGATTTAGAGTTTGTTTCGTTGGAAGAAGTTACTTGTCAGAGTTGTTTGGTTGCTTAAAAAAAAAAAAAAAAAACGTGTTTATTTCAACTTAAACAATCGGAAATTTAACGTGCTGAACTAAACTAAATTAAGTTGAGTGAGCTAAATAAACAACAACAATATGTGATAAAAAGTAATTGTAGAACTGAACTGACCAGACCTAAACTAAATACAAAATGAAAACGATAAAATAAACACAAATAGCCTAGTAGAACTTATAGTTGCTAGGGAAGCTTGCTAAAAATTGTCTGTCTCCAAATCAAACCAAACCGAACCGAAACCGACCTGTCCTCATCGCTTATATTCAGAAGTTTAAATTCCCTACGGAAGCTTCTATACAGTAAAGGTCAACTCAAAGGATGTCGCAAACATTTGATTTGATAAGGAAAGAGAGACTGAGAGAGGGGACCTACAAATTTACAAGATTCCATAAAACACTAAATGCACACGTACATACACTTTAGTAGTTCTTGGCATATTGCGCCGTTTAGTCCCGTCCTCTTTAATTGATGATGGCCAAATACCAACTACTCCCCCATCACTTTTATTACTTCCTCTTAAAAACAAACAATTATGTGAGTATGTCTTTTTAATTCAACATGCTTCCAATACTGAGTAGTGTTTCTTTTTTCAACAAAGTATGCTTAACCTTATAGCGACTTGAAAAGAGAGAAAGTTGCATGTAATAATAATCAATTACTTTCACAATCAAAGTTATCCACACAAAACAAAGGCGCAGAAAGCAATAGCAGTCTACAAGAAAAACATTACTAGTATTACTCATAAAGAAGGCTCAAATAATCATAATCAGTAGTGATCAAAGTTAAGTGATGAACAAACAGTCTACAGGATAACTTTGCATATAGCAGTCCACCATTACATATCGCATAGTTAGAAAAATCAAGAGATGTTCAAGTGGTTAGAAATATCGTCCCTCAACCTCCCGGCTTCTCTTGGAAAACATCTTGTATTTCATAACCACGCACCCTTTGTTAATTATCTAAAGCCATTCGAATTTGGGCTGTGGTTGGTTGCCCCATAGGAGTAATAAAGGCCTTGTGCATTTGAACATAAACTGGTAATTTCTCTCCACTCTTTCTCTGTCTCCTCCGTGCCCCCTCCAGTAACTATCAGTTAACCCCGCCAGAGATGCTTCCTCCATTGCACTATTTATCTCCTCTCGATCTCTGTGATCCAATCCAGGTGTCACAACTCACAAGCATCTTGCATTCGCAAGCCCAGTCTCTCTCTCTCTCTTTCCTTCCATCATATACAGGGACTCATTAACAATGACCAACAAATTGACTAAACATGAGCTGCCACTGAGCTCAAGGAAAAATGCTTACTACATGGACAAGCCGATGGCTGAGGCCAACAAGAAATTGACAACAGCAATGGGCCATCAAAGGATTTGTAAGAGGGATTTTTGAGGAGGTGATGGACTGATGGCGGTTGTGGCGGGTGGTTCTGTCGAGGGTTGCCAGCTTGTCATGTACAGTGCTTGAACAGACAAGCATGGATGATGGGGGGAGGGGACATTTTGACAATTTCCCCAAGCACTTAGTTTAGAATGGATGGTTAAGATCGAATGTGCAAAATTAAATTATTAAGATTGTGCCACGTAGAACCGGTGCAAGGTTAGTTGCCCGCAAAGGGAGCAGTCAACCATAAGCCTTCAAAATTATCGCTTTTAGCCATACTATGCTAAAGCAAGCCCAGCTGTACTTGGAGTTTGATAACAACAATGCAGCCAGATCCAATAATAGTATAGAGAGCGACGTGTTCTAAAACGTTGACAAATATGGATGGTACAGCATGGAATTATCCCAAGCAGCCAAATCACCATAAACATATCATGATTCCCATTCCTAAAAGATAAAACTAGTAAACTTCACTGGCTTGTTCTGTCACTGTCATGTTTTATCCTACTACAGGAGCCAAACGCAGCTGTCATGCTTATCACAAGCATTACCTACTAGAGGGCTTACCAAACACCCAATCATCTTATTCCTAACACACTCGATGAACGACATACTCTAGTACATATGCCGACAACCTATAACATAAATAATTACTGTTTTAACTAACCAAGGAATAATTTCTCAGATTTCTCTGCTTAACTTTCCCAGTAAACTAAGATTTAAGGAGAATCTTAGTTGAAATATTAGGAGATTATTCACCTAATTGATGCAAAACCTATTTAGAATAAGGTCTTGCTTTCATCTGCTTACCTAGAGCTCATATACAGAAACCATTTCTATGATCTTTTAATTTTTATGTACATACACGTACAGCTCAATTATAACAGGATGGCAATCTTGATTCCCCCAAATAGCGATAAAAACTGGAAAAAGAGTGATGGACTGATAGCCCGGCCATAGACCATAAAGAAGTGGCCCTGTGCCCAGATAATGACTAGACATCATCATTGAAGAGATATTTAAGTAAATTAGATGGAATCTAGCCAAACTATTCTTATTCCTGAAAATGACAGCAATGTTCCGAGCAATAAATTAAACGTGACTATGTGAATGGAGAGGTTGAAAGAAAGTGCGTTGAATGGAGAGGTTGAAAGAAAGTTTGTAAATTACGTATTTCAATCACAGAAGAAGTTTTATGCTAAAACAATTACATAGGACAAGAGTTGCAAAAGAAGCCATATACAAAACCTTTTTGCTACCTTAAAGTATGAGATAGAGAGTGAAAGAAAGAGAGTATTGTGTTCATTCAAGCTCTACGACTCCTTGTGTGGCGGAAAATCCATCACATGTATCATATGTGGAATATAGTGAAATGTGAATATCAAAAAAAAATTCTGGCTCAAATATTTCCATCATATTCTGGCGGAAGAGATATTATGCGTACAAAATACATGCACAAAGCTGCAACTGACAGCAAAAAATATATTAGTACCTTGGATCAGCTGAATGAGACCTCACTGTTGAAGACTTCAAGTACACCGAGTTGATATAACACCCTGCAACTGAAAATGTAAAAGAAGTCTTAACAACTCAAGTATTGTCTATCTGATACTTCTGATTTTAACCACAACACAAGCATTCTATCAATGTGCTTGTCAACACCATAACTTGATCATGTGAAGCTATGCACATGAAGACTTCCAATATACGGCTAAGGGTGAATGTTAGTAAAGAAAACTGAATCAAGCAGAAAGTTTATAAATCTAACAGCCTGGAAATAACAGCCTGCAAAACTTCTAAATGAAAAGCCTGGAGCCAAGTTTGTACTTGCTAATCAAGCCCATATTTTTTCAAACAGGGAAGGTACTTGGTCCTGTAAAGGTACAAACTGATATTTGGATAATCATCTTAATTTCTGTCTTTGTTTCTTTGTGATCCTTTTGCTTATTAGTACTTTACTTTCTCAATTCAACATTGCAATGGACTTACACTATCCATAGCACTCATCTGATGGTCACTAAATCAAACCATCCTTACATCTGCCAATCTACATGTACATCGGACGTATTTTTCAAAATATTATTTAGGCTGATGAGCATTCAGCTAGTAATTACTGTGCCTGCCCTGCTAAAATTTATGATCAGTAAAAGACTAGTGGACAAGGGATCAGTTAACACTTAAAGTCCGCCAAATGATTTAACTGAGAAGTATTACCATCATTACAAGTCAAGAATGCAGAGCTCCTGCCACCATAAATAATTCCCATATCCAACCTGGCAGAAGTTAAGAGCTTAGTGTTTGAAAGATGCCCTTCAAAGTTCAACCACAGGATACTTTTGCTGATACGACATGGGATGGGACAATCATTGGTTAGACCATAACAGCGGGATTTTTACAATTTCACGACTGAAAGCCCCTGAGCAAATGAAACGTTGGTGAAACATCTACATTTGCAATAGGATACCATTATCAACAACGAGAACAACCCCCAGTGCTAAGGGTGGGGCCGTGGGGGAAGGTCGATATATGTATCCTTATCAAATTATCAATAACCAATCTAAACCAATAGAGAAGTTGTTTCCAAAAGACCCGCATCAAAAAGAATTTCAGACAAAAAGGACTGCTACTACAAGTAGAAGTCAAACATTTATATGCATCTTGCAAAGTCCAATGAATTACAGGCAGTGCCATTTGACGAATTTAAGCTTTGAATCATACATCTTCTGTACATACTAAACTGTGCATAATACAACAAATCAAGTACAAAAGTCAACACTCATAGGTAGAACAGACTTACAAGCCTCAAACTCTTGATAATCCACCAGAAGGAGACAAATAACACTAGCTTATAAATAACCATATAATGGCGCAGGCAGCAGCGAAGGTATATTCCAAAATTGTTTTTGTGCATCAGAATCATGAGCTTATTGCTATCAACTCCAAACTGCTAGACTTTTGTTGAGAATATACTGTATATGCATGACTTAGTCCAGATGTCAAATAGAACATGCCCTCACACTCAAAGACTTCCCATAATTGTAGAGAAGAGGCAGTATGAAGCAACCAATATCATTGACAAAAGAATTATGTGTTTTGAAGGATTATCTAATGCTTAAGTTCACTAGTGGGGTGAAGAAGAGAATGCACTGGCAGCAGAAATTATATATGGAGGCAAAAATTAGAAATAACCATTGAAAAGGCAGCCTTAACCTGTGTGTGACAGACACTCAAGGAAATTACCTATTGCTGACAAGAAGAATTGACTCATCTAACTGGCGAACTGAGGTAAGGATGGCCCATAGACCATCCTAAATGAATGGGATATTGAGTATTGACCAAGTTAAACTTAAACATGACGTGGAAAATATCCAGATCGTACAAACAGCGTGACAGGTAATTCTAGAAAGCCAAAGCCATCAGTTTTAGAATCAAGGGACAAACATTAGCAACAAATCCAGCAATCTATTGCACGACCAAACTATATTACTAAATCTAAGTGCACTTATCATAAACAGAATATTGTATCTACAACTCATCTCACTAGATTGCAGAAGTTTACCTGAAACGTCATAGTTGTCCACTGTATGTCTGAAGGATTCTAGTCCGAGAGCGCATAGTATGTACAAGCCCTGCATGATTCAAAAGACAGGCTGCTGTCAAAAATAAAAACTGGAAAGCAGCATTATCAAAAGGAAAACCTCCATGTAGCACTATGAAATTTGACATAATATTCTTGGATGATATATATTTTGAATATTTAGATGCCACAAACTTTTGGAAATATTTTCACAGCCACTACCTAATTTCGTTAACATCTCCGCTGGATTGTTAAAGTGCACAGATACAAATCATTTAGCATAAATAACAAATTGAAACTACCATTGTTTCACAAGGAAAGACGTAGTTGTCTACAATTCATATCCCCAACTATGCTAATTGATAGATGGACCTTCAAACAATATAATTGGACATCCTAGCACAGATTTTGGCTTAAATTATGAAACTTAGTCCGTCTAACATCAAAACAATCATTCACTTTTTAATTAACTAAATTCAAAATATATTAGATTGTGGCACATTCAACAATAATACATCTAAATGTTGATCACAAGTAAACAAGAATTCTCAAAATATATTCCACTTATCAAAAAGAATATTATAGAAAACCTCGGAGCACCCAACTGAATTTTTTTACTGTTTAATCTCAAGTCCTGGGGTCTTTAAGTAATATTACAGTCAGAATCTGGACGCACACCTATAAGTGAGATGGAGCTTAAGGCTTAATTTTTTCCAAGAGCTTCTCTGCTTTGATAAAACCACCAAACGGTCCCATTGATGAGTACTTTACAAACTTCCAGCTGCATAATCAATCCAAATATTGAAACAACTTCAATATTCCTCAATGACAATAGAAAGAAAATGGAATCAAATCAAAAACAACTTTTAATTAGAAACAAAAAGTCATTCTACCTTGGATTAAATGGAAGTGCCAGGCAATGAAGATGGAGATGGTTAACGCTGTTAAAAGGAGGTTGGTGAAAGCCAAATCTGAAAAGTGACCCAAGGATCACAACCAAAGGTGAGTTGATCCAGCAAAAGATAAATGAAGCAATCTCTTACAAGACAATACCATGACCCAAATATATTTAATCTCAGAAAAACAAAATGAGATATGTATCTACTTGGAAAAAATACTGTAAATTGAGATAACATGTATAAAAATTTTGAGAAATTTCCAAGGAAGAAGAACCCCGTAGTATGGAGGAATTGTGGTACCTCGAGATTTTTTATTTTTTCTTTTATAAGAAAAGGTATATATTAAGTAAAAAAGTCTAGTACCCTCCAGATTTTATTTCTAATACGGAAATTTCCTGGGGTACCCCTGTACTTTGATGAAATGCCTGCGGTACCCAAAGTTTTGAAAATGTGCCTGGGGTACCCCTAAACTTTCAACAAAATGATTAGCATACCCACTAACTCATAAAATGAC